>CM055265.1:162396958-162445726 GCA_029237695.1 Conchocele bisecta | reverse complement strand
CCGCCCTATACCAGTCGCTGCCCGGCACCTTCCTCTGGGGGCTAGCGGTCGAGCCCTTTTCACTCGCCCTTCGCCGACGGTGCCGCCATCCCCTGTTTGTATCGTACAATTGTAAATTGTCCCAGACTTATTACTACAATATGTTATATACTTCCCGGAAGTTGTTAATATCGCCATATTAGACAGCTTGCAGTGAATTAATCTTGTGCTACCAAAATGAGTGCTAGCCAATTATTTTGGGTGCAAACTTCAGCTCAGTACACCAGATTGGTTGTAATTTTGTTTAGCTTTCATTGCGATGTATAACCGTTTGAATCAGAAAGCCCGCCATAGCGGTTTGTGCAAACAGTGCAGATCCAGATCAGCTAGCTCGTAACGAGCCGTCTCATCAGGATTCACACTTTTTGAACTTAATTTTCATATTTTCGAGAACAAAAAAACAAAACCTTTTCATAAATGGACCAGTCTGAAAATCATTTTGTGACGATTGGATTGGTTGCAACATTAAAGGTACATGCCCACTCAGTAGGCACAAACTGTTCATTATAGGAATTAAATATATGTATAAATGTGTCAGTATAAATGTGTCAGTATTCCACCAGTTCTAATATTAAATTACAAGTACCCACTATACAGATATAATCATTTAGTAATATTTATTTACTGATAGTGATATCAGGCTATTTTCATATGCAAATAGGGCATGATATTGTTTAATTATTTATACTAATTATATGCGTTAGCAGAAAAAATAATATTTTCAACAGATTATGATCATTGCACACCAAAAAATAAATATAGATAATAAATAGTAACGTCCGTTAACATTTTAAGGAAACACAGTGATATAAAATGTATAATAATGTCCATCAATATGTAGGATAATAGTGAATTAATTTTTATTTTGCCAGAAAATGTCATATCTACAGAATATACAAAACTATCTGTCTCCCTATATTATAACCTACCGAGTGTGTGTGTACCTTTAACATATCAAAATCCATTCCAGTTATTTAGGGGTGAAAGGGTTAACCCTTAATTAACCCTTATAATGCTGAACTAAATTTGTGTGTCCGTTATTTCCATTTTTATCAACAAAAACATAGATTGGCATCACATTCCAATGATTCTAAAGAGCTGTCTAACCATGTTTTTATTCAGTAAGACACAGTATGAAAAACAGCAGACAATTTCTGGTTCCCGCATTCTAAGGGTTAAAATGTTAACAAGACCGAACAGGAAAACATGAAACAACAAGATGAATTGTTTTTTTATTTAATTAATATGATAAATGTTGAAATAAAAATACGACGCAATCATACAAGACTGAGCTTATCTATCTGACATAGTGTATCTGTACATGTATGTAACACTAAACAGTGTTTAATGGCCTGTCAACAGCTAAGGTCATTTTAGGCCGGGTTAGCTGGGTCAAATTCCATATTTCACCTGTATTCCAAATTCAGAACTGAATATTTACAGAAACAAAATATATTCAGCCCTGAAATTAAAATATCCTGATCTGGTGCCAGGTCCTCACCACATCAGTCACTTGGCCATAGCCCCTAATAGTAATAGGATTAGTATTAATCCTGCTACTTTTATAATAGGTGTAACTGCATTAAACTCTTGCATACAAGAAAATCTAAAGTGTAACTGAGGGTAAACCAGGGATATCGGGATTTCGGTAAGGATAAATTACCCTCCGCATGCTCCCAACCAGCCAGCCACACAGTGAACCAAATTGACACACTGCTCGCCTGACGAAGTAAGGCAAGACTGGATTTTGTATTGACTAAACAGTGACCAGTGATGACCCTGATTGGACAAGCTGATCTAGGTCATCACTGGTGGCAAAGGATGTATACAATTGAACATCGAATTGAGGCCAATGTACAGAGAGCACAATTGGATCAAAAGTCCAAATATGAAGTTCTCAAGGCCTGGTTTATGGTTTTAATTTTTTAATTTCATTATTCTGAAAATTCTCACAATAGCTATCTGAAAATTTAAAATACAACAGCTATTCAAAAATCTTATACCAATGACCTTTGACTTAAGTGTAACCTTGATTTTGGAACTCTGGATGTTTGTCTTGCAACATTCCTTTTCAATATGGTAAGTATTAACCCTTACTACGCTGAATTAACTTTTGTCGTCTGCTGGAAACGTTTTATTTTCAATATTTCTCGACAAAAACCTGTTTTGACAGTGCATGAGAATCATCTCCACTGGAGACGATTCTCATGTGCTGTCAAAACCGTTTTTTGCTAAGGCAAAAATGAAAAACAGCAGACGATAATTTTCGTCTCCAGCGTAGTAAGGGTTAATGTGTAGTTCATGAAGGTCCAATCAAATGGTTTTATACATATGACCCTAACACACATTTTTGTTCCAATAGTTTTTAATCCTTACACCGCTATCTTAATTTTTTGTCGTCTGCTGTTTATTTTCAAAAACATGCTTTGACAGCACTTTAGAATAATTTACAATTGCAAATGATTCTGAAGTGCTGTCAAACCATGATTTTATTAGCCAGGTTTTTTGAAAAAAAATCCAGGCTATTGGATTGGCGAAAGTCGGGCGGGCGGCGGGCGGCGTCCACAATCAATGTTAAGTCTTCGTGTTTGAGTCCATTTCTTTGTTACTGTACCACCTAGGACCACCAAACTTTCACAGCTTCATAATCAAGGGGTGCCCACCACATATCACTATCCAACATTTTACTTTTTTTTTATCTTGACCCATTTTTTCCGCGTAGTCGACTTAGCCATTTTCAATGTTAAGTTTTCGCGTTTACAATGTTAAGTTTTCGTGTTTAAGTCCATTTCTTTGGTACTGTACCACCTAGGACCACCAAACTTTCACAGCTTCATAATCAAGGGGTGCCCACCACATATCACTATCCAACATGTTACTTTTTTTTTTTAACTTCACCCATTTTTTCCGCGCAGTCGACTTAGCCATTTTCAATGTTAAGTTTTCGCGTTTACAATGTTAAGTTTTCGTGTTTAAGTTCATTTCTTTGGTACTGTACCACCTAGGACCACCAAACTTTCACAGCTTCATAACCAAGGAGTGCCTAACACATACAACTATCCAACATGTGACAATTTTTTCACCTTCACCAATTATTTCTACGTAATTGACTTAGCCATTTTCAACGTTAACTTTTTAACGTACGTCTGGTTAAAGTTTTTTTGGTTAAAACTTTTTCGTTATACTATATCTCTGCAACTGCTTCGCCCATTACCTTGAAATATTCACATGGGTGTTTATCATCATCCATATTTCATTCTAACCCCCAACCGTGCGGCCCTGTGCCCAATGTCAATGTCAAATTACTTTGATTTTTTTGTTAAATTTTTTTCGTGTACTATATCTCTGCAACTGCTTCACCCAATACCTTGATACTTCACATGGGTGCTTATCATCATTGTCGCACCTGCTTGCGGAAAGCGCGATCCTGTGCCCAATGTCAAGGTCAAATTACTTTGAATTTTTTTGTTAAAGTTTTTTCGTGTACTATATCTCTGCAACTGCTTCACCCAATACCTTGATACTTCACATGGGTGTTTATCATCATTGTCGCACCTGCTTGCGGAAAGCGCGATCCTGTGCCCAATGTCAATGTCAAATTACTTTGAATTTTTTTGTTAAAGTTTTTTCGTGTACTATATCTCTGCAACTGCTTCACCCAATACCTTGATCACATTACATGGGTGTTATGAGTTTACATCATTGTCGCACCTGCTTGCGGAAAGCGCGATCCTGTGCCCAATGTTAAGGTCAAATTACCTGAATTTTTTTGTTAAAGTTTTTTCGTGTACTATATCTCTGCGACTGCTTCACCCAATACCTTGATACTTCACATGGGTGTTTATCATCATTGTCGCACCTGCTTGCGGAAAGCGCGATCCTGTGCCCAATGTCAAGGTCAAATTACTTTGAATTTTTTTGTTAAAGTTTTTTCGTGTACTATATCTCTGCAACTGCTTCACCCAATACCTTGATACTTCACATGGGTGTTTATCATCATTGTCACACCTGCTTGCGGAACGCGCGATATCGTCGGCATTTTGGCTATAAGTTTTTTTGTTAAAATTTTTCCATCTACTATATCTATTTTTTTAGTGTCCATGCCTCGCCCCAAGGCGCGACATGCAGGCCACGGCCATCTAGTCTACAAACAGTGGGTATAATTATGTTATCCAAGTGTCTATGCTTGGAAAAAACCTGGCCTTCGTGGCTTTGCCTCGTTTCTTGTTGAGAAATAAGGCAAGATATAAAAGCAACAGCAGATGACAATTGTTGTGTGGTCTAAGGGTTAATGTAAAGGCACTGGGTCTCAAACATGCCCAGAAAGTGCTGAAACAGACTAGACAAGAATGCTGAAGGTCACAATATAGTGCTCCAGATAAGGAATTAGTAATTAAGTATTTCATATCAATTACGTCATGCATACATTAAAATATATTGTTACATGACTGCCATTGTTCGACACCGCTTGAGCCGTGTTCAAACGTACAGCGCGTACTGTTTGATCATGGCTGTAGACAATGCTCATTCTGGGGCCAAGTCAACACCTACGTAATTATTGTGTCTCATGACGTTACTAGAACGTGCCATTACGTCACCAGACCAGCTCACAATGGTTGCACTGAAATTTTGAAATTGATGCGGTTACATCACGCGACGTGTACTGTGGCCCCGAAACAGGTATGTGTGAATCAGCTGTTTGAATGGAGCAGATTATCTATCAAAGAACGGAAGTATATACTCAATTTACACGATATTTCCGACTGAAATGTAACAATAACGTTCGACCATGTCCAGTCGTGTGTAAACGTTTGCCGTGGCACTCGCTACTTCTGATTTCAATTGGGGTTTTCAATTTTAATAGGGTATTTAAGCAAATACGCAGCTTATCTGGAGCTCTGCAATATACGCCCGTCAAGGCATAGCTAGTATACAAGGGGGGATAACTCCATGGAAAAAGAAACACTAATGGATATACACCTAAAACAGTTGTTAACGCCAATTGAAACAAGAGTGCCGAAGGTCACAATATACTCCTGTCGAGGCATAGCCAGTATACAACAGGGGATAACTCTATGGAAAAAGAAACACTAAAGGATATACTCCCCCTGAAAAACGTTATCAACAGAAGCTGTAGAACTAGTGGGCCATAAGAATAGGGGACATTATATGTACACATGGGCACAGATATTCTGGCTTACCATCACAACAAGAGCTTATTTCTAAATGTGGTGTATGATCATTTCACAAGAAAATAAATATTTCTGAAATTTCCTGTATTGGTATATGTATTTTATGATGTTATCATTACCATTTGTATATACAGTGTATATAATATATAACACATTATTTAACCCTTAGACCGCTATCGTCTGCTGTTTATTTTCTATTTTTATCATCAAAAACAGGCTTTGACAGCACTTTAGAATAATTTACAACATGCTTTGACAGCACTTCAGAATCATTTCCATTGGAAATCAATCATTCTGAAGTGCTGTCAAACCATGTTTTTATTCAGAAATAAGGCAAGATATAAATCAACAGCAGACGACAATTGTTGTGAGTAGCGGTCTAAGGGTTAATAGACATTGTCAGGTAATCAGCGCGCAGGCCGCATCCCAAATACTAGCTAGCTGTGATGCACCATGAGGATAAAATAATATTTCTTCAAATTCATATATATAAATAAAAGAATAATCTGGCATGATTTCTTAGGGGGCGGGTGGGGATGATATTCAGTAAATTATTTTATACGGCCTTGTCGACTTGTTGACCAGTGTAGCTCCTGATCAGCTAGCACACTGCTAGAGACTGATATGGATCTATAGATTTCTTATTTGTGTTCATTGTTTGACATTCCTGCAATCATTAACATGATTAATAATATTAACTAGAAAATGTCGCCTGTCGACGCACTTAGGGCTTATTTGAAAACTGTTACAAAAGCTTTCAAATAAATAAACAGACAGACAGACGGACGTATTCAGTAGCGAGGGTAATTATATTAATGTTGAATGATGTATAGTTACTTATTAATGCATGTGTGCGATATGAAGATATTAGCTGAAGGTAAACAGAAATTATAGGTGATTTGAGACTTACAAAAACTTTCAAAAATTAAACGGACAGACAGACAGATGTACGATCAGTAGCGAGGGTAATTGTATGAATGTGGAATGATGTAAAAGTTACTTAGTAATGAATGTGTGCGATATGAAGATATTAGCTAAAGGCAAACAGAAATTATAGGTGATTTGAGAAACTCTTACACAAAGTTTCAAATAAACAGACAGACAGACGGACGTACGATCAGTAGCAAGGGTAATTGTATGAATGTGGAATGATGTATAGTTACTTGTTAATGCATGTGTGCGATATGAAGATGTTACCTGGTGATTTGAGAAACTCTTACAAAAACTTTCAAATAAATAAACAGACGGATATACGATTGTGTCGATGCTTGCTACGTCAACACAGGTCTGGTTGAGGTCCGAGACAATAAGTTAGCCAACAAAATAAAAACACCTAGCACAGTTGCTAGGAGATGGATGACATTGCCAATGCTGCTGTTTGTGCTGTAACGTGTAAAGAAAGGTAGAGTACAACATAATGGAAGATGTAAGCAAGGAAATACCTACACACTGTTTACTAGACTTACTATCGTTTCATGAAAATACAACATTTTAGATAAATGACTGTCATTAAAACTTGTGAAGGTGGCATGTGCAATATATTTGTGTACCATCAAATCTACACAGGAACATGTCAAATACTTGTTCTACACAGGAGAACGACAATGATGCACAGAAAATGCAACATAAAGCCTTTATATAGCTAGTATTGGTGAACAACCTGTCAACTTAATGTCCAAATGCCCCTACATTTTGTTAAAAGTCCCCTATATTTTGCCGTCAATATCCCTATATTTTCAAAAGTGTTTCCCCTATATTGCCCCCATATTTTCACAAACTCCGAGTATTCACAAACCGAGTTGACGCACTGAAAATATGAGTTGTCATTCTTGCATGAAACACACCTTGATTTATGCAAGTGTAAAATATCATGAACATATTCCAAGGAGTAAATTAATCAAGTTTTGAATCAACAGGAAATTGATCTCCAAAAAAAAAACAACCAAGGGAGATAACTAAAAAATTAGTGAGTTCATGCATGCAACACACCTTTGATTTTAACATAAATGGTCGTTTGCTGTTGTATTATATTTTGTCTTCTTTCTCAATAAACAAGGTGACCGCCGGCGAATGTCACCCATGAAGGTCAAGGTCACCCGAGTGACACTGGGTATATAGCCATCGGTGTTGGAAGCTACTAATGAAGTTTGGTAATGATCAGAGTAACGCATCAGGAGGTAATGGACATTTGGACGTATATACAAACTTGTTGATGCCTATGCCAAAGTTAAGACCGCTGTCTCGCTTTCCATTGGAAATGATTCTAAAGAGTTTTCAAGCCATGATTTTACTGATAAAAATATAAAATAAGAAATAAACAGCAGACGACAAAATTGAATTCAGTAGGGATAATGAACAAGGGTGCCAAAGGTCACAATATACGCCCGTAGAGGCATGGCTCGATGCTCAGACAACTCACTTAAAACAAATATGGTTCTTCCTCTTGCCATGATAAATATGTGTAGCAATTTTAGTAGCTATTGAGCGGACAAAGATACAGAAAGCAAAAATAAAAAATGGAGAAGAGTCATCCGGCAATTTTGAAATTGAATAGGGTTCCTTGATGTACCAAACTAATGTGTACCGATACAGAGTGCGAAAATTAAAAGGAGAAGAGTCATCCGGCAATTTTGAAATTGAATAGGGTTCCTTGATGTACCAAACTAATGTGTACCGATACAGAGTGCGAAAATTAAAATTGGCGACCAAAGATAGGTCATCAGCAATTTTTGAAAATCAATAGGATTCTTCGATCTGTCAAGTAGAACTAGTTATTGCGTGGACAAGGTTACAGAGTGCGAAAATGTAAAATGGCCAACAAGGGGAGATAAGTCATCGGATATTTTTGAAAATAAATGAGCTTCTGTGTTTTGCCGTGATAAAAGTGTATACCAAACTAGTTATTGCGTGGACAAGATGTGCCCGTCCGCCTGCACAATGTAAATACATAATACGTTTTTTTCTCTCGATAAAGTATGATTCTGGAAAATACTCTGTTCAGCTGGTTATATAACGTTATATAACAACTGAAATGATGTCATATTCAACGGTTTTCCCACATCAATGACGGTGACGTTCCGGTGCAGCACCTTACAGGGTTGGGGCTGAGATGGGGAATCCCAGTCTCGCTCTGCATTATCATCTGAGGCACGACAGAGCCTCGCATGAGACATTATGGCGCTGCTCAACTGGAATTTCCCCGTCTCAGTCCGACCGTGCCATTGATTCTATTATACCTCCCCTAACGTTTGTTTGTCGAGGTAAAATCATCAGCAGTGTCCTTCTGTGCTGAATCAAGCAGTTTTTTTGTTTTGAAATCTGTCATTGTCATCGACTCCGTATTATCCAACCCGATTTTCATGAAACCTGGCTCCGGTCCCCGATCCTCCCCAACGACCCAGGTTTGACCTTGAAGAAGGCTGGTGAACCGAGATGGGTGAAATCTCGCCTTGATCTTGTCAGGCATAGTCTTGTCAGCTTCTGCTTTACTCCATGCCTGTTCCATGACGACCTTCAAGAATTGTGGCGGCTCAGCGAAAAACTGCAACATGCAATAGTGGATATCAGCGGCACCAGAAGCATCGTAAGATTGGTCCGGCGAATCTACTGGGTGCCCTCGCTACCCACACAATGTGTATGTTGTTACGCCTCAGTTGAACCGTCTCGTCGAGACGGTTCAACTGAGTGGTAACAACATACACTTTTGATAAGAAATGAGAAAATATTTACATTCTGTTTTTTTTTATACATGAATTACAAATATATGTTAAAATTATTGATCCGGCAGTCACCGGACTTGCCGGACCTGTTCCGACGCCCCTGGATATATTGTCAGCTTCTACTAGCCTCCATGCATATTTGATGACGACCTTCAAAAATTGTGGCGGCTCAGCGAAAAAATTCAACATGCATGATATGTTCTGGTAGCATTACCAACAGAATGGCACTTCCCCAAACACTGTCTCAATTGTGACTGTGACTGGATAAATGGAGTTTTTGGTATTTGTGACCAGTGTAGCTCCTGTAGCATACTCCTGTAGATGATCTATATGGCTTCTTAGAAGCATGATGGGTGTTTCAATGATGGAATGGCGAACAGTGCAGATCCTGATCAGGCTGTGCGGCGGATGCACAGCCTCATCTGGATCTCCACTGGTCGCAAAACCCACAAGCCCCATTTCGTCAGTCACAGACACATATTATCTCCATTAATACGAAGCCTAACCACAACACTGAGGCTACACTACTGTCGGTTACACATTTTTCTGCCGACCTACTTTTGGCTATTAAACACATTAAATCTAAAACATATTTAAATGTAATTATTTTTTTCATCAATAACAAACGAGTCAATTTTTTTAATTATACCCCTGGTATACGAAGTATTTCGAGGGGTATATAGTTTTCGTAATTCCGTCCATCCGTGTTAACTTTTTTGGGTACACATAATCTCTCTGTAACAGTAAGTCAGATTGACCTGAAACTTAATATACTTCCTGATCATCATCCATATTTTTATTCCATACAACACTCATGCGGCCTTCATGTCCAAGGTCAAGGTTAAATTACTTAGAAAAGTGCATCCGTAAGATTTGCATTAAAGTTTTTATATACCATTATCTCTGCAACAGTAAGTCTGATTGACTTCAAACTTCATATACTTCCTTATCATCATCCATATTTTCATTCCGTACCACACCCATGCGGGCTTCATGTCCAAGGTCAAGGTCAAATTAACTTAGAAAATTGCGTCCGTAAGATTTGCAAAGTTTTTGTGTACCATTATCTCTGCAATGGTAAGGCGGATTGATTTCAAACTTCATATACTTCCTTATTATCATCCATATTTTCATTCCATATCACACTCATGTGGCCTTCATGTTCAGAACAAGGTCAAATTACTTAGAAATTTGCATCCGTACGATTTTTATTAAGTTTTTTGGTACACATTATCTCTGCAATGGTAAGTCGGATTGACTTCATTCAAACTTCATATACTTCGTTATCATCATCCATATTTCCGTACATTCATGTCCAAGATCAATGTCAAATTAGAGATTTGTGTTAAAGGTTTTTAAGTATTTGCGTTAAAGTTCTTATATGTCGGTCCAGGCGGCGGCTGGGGGTATACATGAGCCCCTACTCACTTTCTCTAGTTTGATGAAATTTCATCTAATATTGGTTTTATTGATAAAAAAAAACAACAATTTACCAAACGGACAAAACATGAACATGGCACAAAAAGCAGCTCAAGAGTGATGAGGGTAAAAAAATAAATATTGGAAAGTGGCCTCGAAACCTGGCTAGATAGCTTGGAAGTGATGTAACTAAGAAAGCAAAAGTTAGATTTTAAAAATCAGTCAACAATTTTCAAAATTATATAAAAACAAGAATACCATAAGTCACAAAATACGCCTATCGAAGATGGGCCAGACAGTGAAGATGCAGAAATGTGAAGCTGTCACCAAAGCAAGAAACATTAATGAGAATTTGAAAATCTATAGCATTATTTCTTCCTCTTGTTGTGATAGGTATACTAATTTAGGAAGAGATGTGTAAAGTAGAAATTATCATTAGGTGTACGCTCCCATAGAAAGTCGGGTATTTGTAAACCCCACTACTTCAAAGAAAACGTGGTCTGGGAAACCCGAGTTTCCACCAGCAGCTGGGATACTGGAATAAACCTGTTCTGCATCCCCCGATACCAACCAGATTTAATGTTCCTACACCGTGTCAAATGGCCCATTAGGTGATATGATAAGATTCTGAAATTTTCCCAGTTAAATTCTAAAAATATGTTATAACGCAAATAAAATCTATAAAAAATAATGCTATAATCAATTTTATCATTTATCAGAGATGCAAAAAAATGCCTTTTTTTTTTTTCTCCCGTCAAAATCGGTTGACCTACGACAAATATGGATTGTAAGATTTTACCAAAAATACCAAAAAATGTTCCGAAGACCTGTCCAAAAAAATCCTGCCAAAAAAAATGGTTTACCAATACGGCGTAGGAATATGCGGGGCCAAAATAACTAATCTATGATTAACCATTATAATATAAAATCGTATTCAATATTTATATACACCAAGGTGAATCGATATATGTTTATGCATTCCATTAAACAAACGAAAAACTAACAAGAATAAGCCAAATCGCCAAACATAATCCTTATGTGCGGAAAATGAAACTGGACGTGTGAGAACTATTTTGTGTCCGCGCATGGATAATGGCCAGGCGGCTTGACCACTGCATAGGACAGAATAAATATGTCTGGTTTCTGAACTAAAAATGGGGAAAAATGGAAGAATTTAATAAATACTAATCTTTTTTTGTTATTATTCGATAGCAGAGATATGTACTAGATATTTGCTGTATTTTTATATTTTATTCAAAATGTAGCAGTAAATATGAACAGCACAAATTAATATTGGCACCACGCATTGCCAAAACCTGCAATTATCTATGACATACATGCATACATATGGCATATGTTGTTCATGACGGAAGAAATGGGGCTTATGATCTATGCTACCAAACTCCGCCTCTACCCAAATCAGCCTGCATATCCGCGCAGTCTGATCAGGGTCTTGCACGGTTTCGCCATTCCGTCTATCTCAATTGATTTCATACATAATAGGAGCCGCGTCGTTCGAGAAAACCTGTCTTCGGGGGGTAATTGTTTGGTCAATATGATATTTTGTTACTATGAAAATGGTATTTTGTATGATGAATTTAACGCTTTTTTATTTTTAGTTGATCATGAATATTTTGCAATATTCATTAAGATATTATAGTTTATACAACACATTAACTATGCAGGTCGTTTGAGCAAAAGAGACGTCACGTAAAAGCGACGTCATGCGACGTAAATGACGTTACAGTTACATACCGTTACAGATAGAGTATACGCCAAAACATTTACAAACAGTTTGCAAGTTGACATAATCGAACTAGAAGCATGTTTTGGCATTGAATAATTAATGTACAGACGGATGAGCTTGAAATCTTTTGGTAACACATGAATGTGCAAAGCGACAAAGTCAAACCGGTAAGTTCATGTATCCAGCAAGCATGAAACGTGCACAGGGTACGCTGATTCAGTGTGCTAATTTCTTCTTTTTGACGTCCGTTTGTGTTTATGAGCGTTTTAACAATTTATAATTGTAGAAAACCACGGAAGTATATTCATTAAACTAATTGTTTGATTAGTCTATAAGACCGTTTTAATTCAACATATAGAAATGGGAAAAAATACGGAAATACCACACGCATACGGGGAGAACAAAAAAAAATAGTTCAACATTAAATTACATTTACAACTAGAAGCACAGTCGATGGCGCGCCATCGCAATATACCCACGTTTCCCAATGCGAAGTTGAAAAGGGGAGATTAATTTCATGACCGGGGTTCGAATAAAAAAATCAAAATTTCACTGCGCATCTACACCACCATAAGGAAAGGCACACACCAAGTTTTTCAGACCCTACCTATTTTACGGTTAAAAAAACAGTTTTACTTCTTACACGAAACATGACGACGGACAGACGACGGGCACCCGTGACGAAAACCAATATACCCCCATTTAATTAGTTTTTTAAAAAAAAAGGAAGTGGGTATAAATAACTGTTTGCTCTGAAAGGGCAGTAGTCATATCTGATGACAGGCACCCTTACAGTACTGTCATGTGTTACGCCACTATGTACACAATCACAATCACTGGAATAAGCGTGAGAGCAAAAGCCTGCATCGCTTGCGTGTTATTTCTACTGCATTCGCAGTCTTCTCATTCTTCGCCTACTAGGAGACCACATTCAAGGGTAGCGAGTGAAGAAGTCTGCCACATGGCCAAACTACTATGGTAACATATTTGAGACAGTTGTTACCTCAGCTTGTGATCAGCTTGTCCTACCACCCACTTGTGTTTTTTGTTTTGGAGTGTGTTACGCTAGCAGTTTTGTCTTTTGAAGACTCAACTCAAAATACGGGGGTCCCAAAGTACGAAGAAATGAGATGAGGAGATATATAATAACAACATTTCCGCAAAGTCAAGAAGATCCTTGATAATCGTCGAACATACTAGAAGAACCATATCAATTCTAGTGCGCACAGTCTTTATTGTATTGTGCACGACTTGACAATCCTTGAAATATCATCCCACAGTTACTGTGTCTAGTTCTTCGACTTTTCGTATTATTGTAGTTGGTTTAAACAGTATTTATTTCAAGAGAGATATGTGATAATTATTGTAGTTGTACGTGTCCACATGTCCCACACATGTTGCCTTGAAATATCATCCCACCGTATTTCTTATATTAACATGACACACATGTTAGCGTGCATTTCAGATTGAATTGCTTTTCATATTCAGACAACAGAAACGTCGAATGTTCGCGACATCGTCCCGCTTACAGTTGTACTTTGAACCACATGTGAAGAAAAAAAAAAAAAAACCGGACCATACAATAATCTGCAATAAATGTACGATAGGCGACCCTATCATGTCGGTGATCGAGAAAGAAATCACACCCAGTGAGTGAATGGCGAACATCGTAATGTTCTGATCAGACGGCGCATATGCACATATGAGACTGAATCTGTCGCTATACTAATCGTAACATCCATGGCTTTTTTTTTTGCAGGAGATATTTATTTTCTTAAAATCGGTAAATAAAAAGGTTGAGCTTTTTTTTTTAAATAATTTTTAATTTTAAACATTGTATTAGAAAGAAAGAATTGATCAATAGACTGAAAAAAAAAAAAAAAATTTTGCTTCGATTTTTAAAACCAGATCTGAAACGTATAGTTTAAGTGCGGGAAACAAACCGGGCCCAGGCTACATAGGTCTACACATATGATACCGATTATTTGTATGTATATGTAAATAAAACATGTAGCTTACACAGAGTTTTCACCTGTAAATGAGGTGGTCGATAACAGTTAACGTGGACAGTTATCTGTAAACTGTGTCAAAGAAACTATTATGTGAAAATAAAGGAACATAAAAAACACACGTCAACAGCACAAACATTTTTATATGATACTACCAATAGCAAAATAATAAAAGAAAATTATCCTTACGGCTTTTACGCCATTATTGTTAATAAAAACATATATAAGATATGCCTGTTTTTTGAATAAAAAATCGAGGTACGTTGTTGTTCTGTTCGTTAGATAACTTTGAACACCACGGAACAAACCTAACATGGCGGTCTGACAAACGTCGATAATTGGAAATAAATCTCGGCGGAAATTACGTCAGCTAAGTTCACGGCGTCATATCTTGTGACGTCGTCAGATTTCCCGAAGACAGGTTTTCTCGCGACGACGGCTCATAGCATCCGCGATATTCAAAGAATAATATTTATAACAGTACTTGTGTTTTTTAGTAAATGATGACATCTTGCAATATGCAATTTGAAAGTGTCATAAATATTCGTTGGTCATGTACGGAAGGAAAATCATAAATTATGTAAATATTTTTCATGAAACTATGACAACTGTGGAAATGTATCAAATTACTTACATGGTTGGTTTTCTCATAACGGATCACTGTGTACATAGTATACGCATATACAAATATAAGGCCCAAATATGTATTTGCATTTGCAAAGCGTTTTCCTGGTATCATTAATGTTACTCCTTCAAAAAAAACTTTAGCCCTGATCAGACTGCGCGGACTTGAGATTGATACAGATCGAGCTCCGTGTCAGGGTGAATGAATTTGGATTTGGCGGAAACGAAATTCTTATTTTCTCAATGAAAGATAGGAAGTTTAGGAGTCCTTTAGAACGTCGTCATTGAGATCATTGAGACTCCCAACATTGCCATTTTTTTGGTGCAGAGAAATTTGTTGTTTATCCAGAATTGATTAAAATTACTCACCTTAGCTTGAGCTCTGTTGATAGTTTATAAAACTTTTCTAATCAAACGTTTTAACTGTCATTCATTCAGTATCAAATAAACTGACTGCGTCTGTAGTTGTACTCTTGACCAAAAGTAAATTTTTGATGACCTGTTTATACACACTCCCCATCCCCCCATTTCCCCATTCCAACATGGGAATGGGTGGTAGGGAGGGAGCAATGTGATGGGTTAATTTAACGATCGGTGTGTGTTCATCCTTCCGGAATGCCCCGACCTACATGGTTTGGTCCTCTTGTATCGTTTTGCCCCCCCCCCCCCCCCCCCCCCCGGCCCCCCCACCCCCCCCCCCCCCCCCCCCCCCCCCCCCCCCCCCGCCCCCCCCCCCCCCCCCCCCCCCCCCCCCCCCCCCCCCCCCCCCCCCCCCCCCCCCCCCAACCCCCCCCCCCCCCCCCCCCCCCCCCCCCCCCCCCCCCCCCCCCCCCCCCCCCCCCCCTCGGTACTTGAGAGCTGAATCATGTTATGCTCCAGTAAGAAATAATAAGCTTATCATAGCCCACAACTTTGCCATTTTTGGTGAAGAAGAATAACAAAATCCTACCTCAAAATTTATCAAATTACGCACCTTGACTGAAGCTCTGTTGATAGTTTATAAAACTTTTGCAATCGCCAACTTGGACTCAAACATATTTCCTTTTGCACACGCACTAAGTACGATTCAAGTCGAGGCGTTTTGCTGGTATCATTATTGTTACTACTTCGATGAAAACAAAACACGACAAATATAGGCCCTGGTCAGACTGCACGGATGCGCTGGTTGATCTGGGGCTACACTGTCGCATATGTCGTATGGTCCATTCCCAGCCAGGACTCACACTCAGCTAAATTCCTTGTGTCAAGTCTGACTTTGAGATTGAAGTAAGGTTTGCAATGAAGATATTTATTTCTGCAAGGTGTATGTAACATAACATATGCTATATGTAATTATGTATCAACAGCACATTTTAATTTGTAACTTGCTAGTGTGCTGGTCAGTTTGAACCCCAGATATATCTACACTGGTTAGAAGACTAGTGTGTTCTTGTATCATCAGCTTATAGCTGTTAGAACAAGCAATTCTCCCAGCATTATTGTGGAAATAAAAAACACACACATGTTGTAGGCTACCAAGAGAGCAAGGAACAAGATCAGGGTTGCTAATCCATTTAGACAATGATGAATCCAGTCGGTAACAGTCTAGATCCTGATGTGACTGCTCATTCTGATCTGAACCTAAGCTGCAAAGATTACGGTCATAATAGTCGCTGGTGGTAATAAAACTCACCTGTACATATTCTCATGCACTATGGTCGAGTCTGGCGGTTACTGGAGACTCCAGCTGCAGCCACAGACGGACTAATGTGCAGTTAAAGTAGTTCGGCATGCTTTGTTATCTCATTAGCTGACCCCATAGTGCAATACAAAATCATTAACAGGAACCTTAGCCTGTCAGAATCAGCTTGGCATTTGGCTGTTCGTTTTCTATGGGACTGTACACATAATGATAGAATTGGAGTTTCAAATCGTTTGACTGAATAGTTTCAGAGGAGTTGTGTATTTTTTCTGCATAAAAACACCAAGGTGCACATCTTCAATATGTGTAGAAGATGTGTGTATAGTTTGAAATCGATTGACTGAATGGTTTAAGACGAGTTGTGTACACAAACTATGTACCCTATATAGAACTGCATACAAAAATGTAGAAAACTTGGCTGATATAAAAAAGGTGATATTTTTGATAACAAATATTTGTTTCGGCATAAAAACACCAAGGTGCTCATCTTTAATATGTGTAGAAGACGTGTGTATAGTTTCCGATCAATGTAGAAAAAATGGCTAAAGTTAAAAAGGTGATATTTTTGTTAAAAAATATGTTTTCAGCATAAAAACACCAAGGTATATTAGAGCATATTAGGCCCTGGGCGCGTTAGGGTTGTCGGTACCATCCGAGCGCACCAACGATTTCTGGTGCCAATGTGTTTAGACACACATACTGTATATATTTCCGCATGATAGACTTTTCAAAGTAGCAGCTGAAGCCCACTAATTTGCATAAACAAGATGGCCGCCAGTGAAAAAAGCATCGGCTACCGTAGGGTATATATTAAATTGTGGAACCAATATTAGAAGGGTCATATTGGCGCATCTTAATTTATTTAATAGCTAATACATTATCGAATATATGACAGTCGATATAAGCTTGAACCGAGCTTGTGAAAATCCAAGATGGCCGCCATTTTACAGGAATTTCCTAAAATATGTAAATAAATTGACAAAGACGTGCTATCAATGTGGGTACCAAACACTAGTTCTGAAGTAATACGGCCAGCAGTCGTTCAGATATATCTATCCTGAACATTGCATGTGTTAGAAGCATCGTGGCAGTCGTGCACACTTGTTAAGTTCCACAAATAAGATGGCAGTAATTGTTGAAAATTACATTATTTTATAGAATTTTTCTCTCTAGATGTATCGTACATGCATAAACGAAGGGAATTTGCCAACCAACTTCGGATAATTAATAAATATAATGCATCCACCGGTTTACCAGGCTATTTTCTGATATCTACATGTTCAATAAATCTAAGAAAGGTCAGATTTTTAATACAACATTTGTTAATCGTGTTGATCTGTTGGACACATCTACTGTTTGTATTGGTAATGTATGTCTGCACAAAACACGGTTGCTACCTATATACGTATTGTATTGTTTAATATTTAAAATATGTCTACAGCCGTTGTGTTGTCACAAGTATATGGATTTATTTGGATATTGCCGAAAATAATATTTAATGCAAATTTCATGGAATCAGTATCTG
The DNA here is from genome assembly GCA_029237695.1 of Conchocele bisecta. NCBI lineage: Eukaryota > Metazoa > Mollusca > Bivalvia > Lucinida > Thyasiridae > Conchocele > Conchocele bisecta. The sequence continues at coordinate 162,427,771 of CM055265.1, read as the reverse complement.
CTGTGCATGCACAACGGTCCGGTTATTTAAAGTGTTTATGTAATAGTGTTAATACTCTATATTTATTATCAGTAATTAAATTAAGTACTAATATGAATTTTCATATCAAAAGTATACCAGGCATCCTCGTTTAACGGCAATTGCTCGTCCAGCCATTGTTACTAGTATGCGGTTGTAATAGGAATACAGTAGACATCAACTTGGTGTATGCGTTGTATATTTATGGCAAGGCACTTTACACATAAACAATATAAAACTAATATTCTGACACCATTGGATAACCCCAGCCGCCAATTGGATTGACGGATAGTATATTAACGCAAATTTTAACACATTTACGAAATATTACAATTTATCATGTTTATGTTACCGGCGGAATTATGAAAACAAACAAAGAAACAAAAAGGAGATTGTTTTACCCCTTGGCATGCTGCACATACCGTGTGGATATTATATTATAATAAAATAGTTTTGTTTTGGTTTTAGTAGTATTAATGCGCACTGTCAGTACTTGCTGCATCCTGGTTGGGGCATCAAACATAGAGCTGAAAATAAAATACTTCTACTTTCTGCCTGTCCAAAGTTAGCGGCTGTACTGCTTGTTTTATTCAGAATATTGACAATATACCGAAATGAGACCACATATAATAGACCACCGTACAAGCTGTGTGTGGAAAACCAAAGCATGGTGATACATTCTATCTACCACATGTCAGCATCCACCATAATGTGTCACGAGAAATTAGTCGAAACATATACGTCAACATAGTGGTTTATCCAGCATCATTATTCATTTTGCCTATAAGTCTTCATGTTTCATGATCCAAGTTCATACATGTATTCCTAGTTCTGTTTGTTATCTTTTCAGATATGATAAACAACCCATGTGGATAAATTATTTCTGTGGCCGTTTCATAAATGTTTCGTTGTCATAGCTCATTATTTTTGTGCATGCTATACTTTGGAAAATATATAACAAGATACCCAAAGTAGACACATGAACGTATGTATACCAGAAACGCAATACATCAGGTTAAACACATAACACGCAAATAGCGGCGGAGCTTTCAACGTGGCACAAAACATTCATTCCACGACCGGTAGTTGGGGTATTGATTTATTTTATATTGGTTTACATGCAATATGTAAGATTGTTATATTAAATGTACTTACATTTCTGAATCATACTCTGCTTGCCATGGAATTCATGCATATGAAAAACATATACCATTCCAGAATGTGTTTGTGTAATTACAACTAGAGGGACTTCTTATAGTGCAGTTTGGAATTTGTATCATTGTACGCGGCATGCAAGTCAAACAATTAACATACATATGGTTGATTAGTCAGAAATTCGCATGTCAATACAAATAGTGTATGTCAATGAATATACTACATGAGCGAATGGCATATCCATTCCATATTGGGTTGTACTTATTCATAGCCCATCTACACTAAAACTAAGACATCTATTTATCCACTAAAGTTCGGTTAAGCATACATGTGCATGGAAAATATAAAATAATACATCTGATAGACAGAACACCACTTCCTGGCCTGGAAAATAAGTACAATATGCCAAATACGTGCATGTAGGTAGAGTATTGAATGGGCACTAACATGGATTCCATGATTAGCGGTACACGGTCCCACAAATACACACTCAGGCAATCAGCTAGAAATAGAACGTGAACCGCTTAGTATACGTTTTTTTGATAGACGTATTCGGCTAGAGTCGTGGGTATCTTGACATTGTTTGTAATGTTTGTGATCAAAACATACATGCTACCCCCTCTTGCTTGCTTTGCCGTCATGTTATCTGTGGTCAGTAATCAACATAAAGTAAGCAATGAGTAAAGTGAACCGGTATGTCAGACTCATATACTCATTATATTCATATCAAATGTTGGTTGAATGAATTATCATCTATATTACATGTTTACGTACACAAAGTGATAATAACAGAACAGTGTACAACAGTAGTGTAATGTCGACACTTCTAACTTTCGTTTAGTCTTAGTTAGCGGTAATTTCGCGCATAGATTAAATTGCCGCTGAAAGTACATGCATGATGTATGTTATATTATATTAATTGGCTATATTACATAATTTCGCTTAAATTTGTTTTTATTATATGAATTGTGTACAGTTTGTTACTTGCATAAACGTTTCTTCTTGCACAGTATGCCGTGCATGGTAATGCATGAGACAAAATACAAAATGGAATAACACATGTCAGATACAATATGTTCCAATCTTAAGACAGATATATCATTACTAATAAAAAAGACAACACATGTACAGTCCCCAAATGGCATGATAAGCACAAAGTACACTATATTGTAAATGTAAAAACAGGTATGTATTACAGTTTCTAGTCATAATAAAACAGATATTTAAAACAAAATTATCATTTTTATTCAGCTGCTACGGATATAATGTATATGGGGGTTTAGTTTCATTGCTACACATATTGTACGAAATGGCGGCCATTTTGAAAGTATGCAAATTGTATATGCGTCAAACGGGTATAGAGAAACTTCTTTAGGCATGCCAATGGTTTAATCGTCGAAGCTGATCGGTTTGCTCTTGTCTGATATGTTATGTGTAATACGTGAACTAAATTCCAGAAATTGCTGTTCCAATTTTACAGTAATGGATATCTTAAATATGCAAATTAATATGTGTATGTTCCTTTTCATGCTTTTAGTAAGCTGTAGATCAACGAATGTGTATAAAATGCGTGTGGTCTTTGCAGTTTTGAACGGGTATGTGGTACCGACATTGATATCAAAGTTATAAGTATAATTTACGAAATTCGTATAAAATGGTGGCCATTTTGGATTTACACAATTCTCTTTTTATCGTGAAATTGGTTTATAAGCATTGTATAACATGTCATTTATCACATATCAGAATTTTGTTTGCATTAACCATTCTGTGGCTGCTAAAACAACGACGTTGCATATAAATATCCCAGAAACTGGATATACATTTCAAAAGGTCGGCCATATTGTATATGCAGTAGTACACCTTTATACCACAAATGATATGTTTTGTTGCGTATTAATATTAATACCAATATGCTAAACACATTGCGGCTATGTTAGTTATATATATGTGTGTGGTGTCAACATGTAATTGCTCGCGCGTGCCTGTTTCTTTAAATAATTCATAGAATTTGTGTAAACTGGCGGCCATGTTGGTTTCTGTACATCATATTCCTAATAAAATGGATTGATAAACATTTAGACGTCTATGAAGCATTAAATGCCTGAAGTTTATGGGTATTTGTGCTTTTAAAACTGCTTCCACAACACGATATGCCCCTACATGTAGTAACGTACTTTTTCATTGGCGGCCATATTGTTTATGCAAATTATTAGGCTTAAGCTACTACTTCTGGAGGTCTATCATGCGGGAATATATAGAGGAGATATGTTTAGTCACATTGGTAACAAAAATCTTTGGTGCGCAGAGATGGTACTAAAAACCTATTGTATGCCGGTACGTCCAGGGCCTATATCTTCAATATGTGTAGAAAACGTGTGTATAGTTTCAGATCGATCGACTGAACGGTTTCAGAGGAGTTGTGTACACAAACTATGCAGTTTTTCTGTCCGCTGAAGCTTGCCCGTCTCCCGCTATAAAACATAATATGAACCGTGTTTTTTTAAAACAGTTGTATAACAATCATATTTCGCTATACATGTATATCAATATTTGAATTTTTTGTAAAATAAAAAAAATGGCATCAGAGACTTTTAACATCTACGAAAACAATATATTCTAAGTTTGGATATTTCGGGGATTTAATGTTTAAAGGTACACGCCCACTCAGTAGGCACAAAATGTTCTTTATATGAGAGACATCATTCGAGACATTTTCTGGCAAAATAAACATTCATTCACCATTTCCAGACTGATATCATGGGCGATAACCGTGTTTCCTTAAAATGTTAACAGACATTACTATTTATTCTCTATACTTATTTATTTTTTGATATGCAATGATCATACCTGATAATCTGTCGAAAATATTATTTTTTTCAGGCAACGCATTTAATTAGTATAAATAATTAAAAAATACCATGCCTCATTTGCATATGAAAATAGCCTGATACCAACGCGCGTCACTATCAGTAAAATAAATATTACTCAATGATTATATCTGTATAGCGGCCACTCGTAATATTTAGAACTAATCGTGACTTATTTATTTCCTATAAAGAACATGGTGTGTTCCTATTGAGTGGGCATGTACCTTTAATGTAGGTTAAAAGTAGGTGGAACAAACAGTAAAAGTCATAAAAAAGTTTTTATCGTCATAGAGAAATACAAGATGGCCGCGGCCCGCATGTCGCGCCCGTCGACAATTTAATAGTGTACAGTAAACTTTAACCAAAAAGTTTAACAAAAATTGTACTGTAAATTTGCCACATGATCAAAAAAACAACACTACCATTCAAAAATATGTTAAATCCAATGATGTCAGACGAAGGTCTGTCGATTTTCCATGTCTAACGAGGTTATAGTAACTTTATAGAACACATATGCATCTGGCAACTTGAAAACAATCTGAGACGAACATCTCAAACAGAAAAACATGTTTATATTTTTTATGGCCAAAGTTTACATTTTTTGGCTCGCCCTCTATATTTTAACATGCAATGATTCAATCTTGTCTATGAACATTTACACATCAACACATTCAATAAAATAGTTACCTCATTTGTCATAGCAAAGGCACCCCAATGTATCGCTATAGAATGTTCTGCCTTCACATCTTCATGAATCTTCACAGACTCGATTGGAGAGCTATGTTGATATTTTGTAATATGTCTGAAAATAAAATATGCAACAAAGTTGGATGTTTAATGACCAGACCAGACCAGGACCAAGACCAAGACCAGGAGCAGGACCAAGACCAAGACCAAGACCAGGACCAGGACCAGGACCAAGACCAAGACCAAGACCAGGACCAAGACCAAGACCAGGACTAGGACCAAGACCAGGACCAGGACCAGGACCAAGACCAGGACCAAGACCGGACCAAGACCAGGACCAAGACCAAGACCAAGACCAGGACCAAGACCAAGACCAGGACCAGGACCAGGACCAGGACCAGGACCAAGACCAAGACCAAGACCAAGACCAAGACCAAGACCAGACCAAGACCAAGACCAAGACCAAGACCAAGACCAGGACCAGGACCAGGACCAGGACCAAGACCAAGACCAAGACCAAGACCAGGACCAGGACCAGGACCAGGACCAGGACCAAGACCAAGACCAAGACCAAGACCAGACCAGGACCAAGACCAAGACCAAGACCAGGACCAAGACCAGGACCAGGACCAAGACCAAGACCAAGCCAAAGACCAAGACCAAGACCAAAGACCAAGACCGACCAAAGACGAAGACCGACCAAAGACCATGACCAAAGTCCAAGACCAGACCAGACCAGACCAGACCAGACCAGACCAGACCAGACCAAGACCAAGACCAAGACCAAGACCAAGACCAAGACCAAGACCAAGACCAAGACCAGACCAGGACCAAGCCCAAGACCAAAACCAAGTCCAAGACCAAGACCAAGACCAGGACCAAGACCAAGACCAAGACCAGACCAGGACCAAGACCAAGACCAAGACCAGGACCAAGACCAAGACCAAGATCAGACCAGGACCAAGACCAAGACCAAGACCAAGACCAAAGACCAAGACCGACCAAAGACCAAGACCAAAGTCCAAGACCAGACCAGACCAGACCAAGACCAAGACCCAAGACCAAGACCAAGACCAAGACCAATACCAAGACCAAGACCAAGATGAAGACCAAGACCAGACAGAACTTCAGAACTTTAAAAAAAAAAAAACAGTCGGACAAACGTACGATCAGTAGCGAGGGTAATTGTATTAATGTTGAAGGATGTATCGCTACTAAGTAATGCATGTGTGCAAATAGCTGAAGGCAAACAGAAAGTATAGGTGATTGGAGAAAATCTGTACCAAAAATAAACGGACAGACAGACAGACGGACGGACGGACGGACGGACGGACGGACGGACAGACAGACAGACGCAGACACGGACGGACGAATGGAGACGGACGGACGGACGGACGGACGGACGGACGGGGCAAAACCTATAGGACACAGCCGATTCTCGGCGGGGTCCTAATAATGTATACCCCGATTATAACTGTAATTATTGTTGACCATTTGCTGAATTATTTAGCCATGCATTATAGGATTTATGTACAACATACAGTTTCCGTTTGACAGTGTAATGACGTTTGTGCGTTCTGGCTGTAAGTCGCCCTGTATTACAGACAGAAATTTCGAGTTACCTGCTGTATGGGGTGGTGGGGGGGGGGAGATCCCAAAATCAGAACGGAATATTTACATCGAAAAAAATAGGTCCATACCACACCAGTCACTTGGCCCCTTCCCCTAAAAGTAATCCTATTCACGATTCAACTCTCTCATACAAGAATACCAAAGACGTACCTGAGAGCCAAATCAAACCAGTAGCCGATTTCATCAAAATTGTTATAATATACTTATCTAGTATATTTTGAGGGAGTAATCATTTATTTTTCCCGAAACGCATTATTTCATATAGAACTAACGACTATATATTTGATGATTAAAAGTATGCAGAATTATTATCCGGAATTTATTACATTATCACAGCCAAAATGGCTGTGATAATGTAATAAATTCAGTATAATAAAAATTAATAAATTTATTCTTAAATTGAAAATTTCCCCCTGAAAGTATACTTTGCTAGATAAGTATACTTTGCAATGTTGGTGAAATAGGCTACAGGTCTCCGGTCGGGATTCTGGTAAGGAATCTCAGCCTCAATCAATCAAACTACCTGATTTTGAGTGTGAGAAACGAGTATATTATGATGTTCTGGAAGTTTTATAAGTTGATATACCTTGGCTCGTAAGCACCAATTGGAATCGCGGCCACTGAAATCGGCCCATATAACTCTCCAATCTTCTTGAACAGGGGAGCATGGTAACCGGTGTCACCCGCGAAGTAGAAACTGTCTGTTTCACCTTTCACGACCCATGTGCACCATAACCGCTGAAATATAATCATGATACTACATGACCCTGCGATGAGAAAAAGGAGGCTATCCATTTTTATTCGAGCTAGCGAAGAATTATACAACCAACATCCAAATTTGAGGTCTAGCAGCTTTTATGCAAATTAGCTTATGTCGGTCGCAGCACATATTTTGCAGGTTGAACTTTTTAAAAACACGGGTCTTACGCCATAAAAAAATAGTTCTAGCAACTTAGATAGATCACCTTTTCAGTGTGATAAATATTTTAATTTTTTTTTTTTGTGCTAAATTTATTATGTTATAGCAAATGTTTCCATAGTCAAAGGGTGCGACAATTAACCGCCATACTCGATTATTCACGATTTGTAACTCCATGGTTCGGTGCACGAATACAATCTCCGGTTTCGGCTCAGAATAGAAATCTCTATTTATCATTTTAGGTTTTCCAAAACTCTTATTTTTGAACTCAACGTTTTCACCGATTGTTTATTTGAGTACTGTTAGGCAGATCACGACATCATGTCATTTGTCTATAGAAGGCATCTTGATAGAGATCGACAAATCGCATCAGATATGCGGAATTGTCATGATCTGGCCAGTTTTCGTAAGGTTTCTGAAAATTAGTTGTTGTTGCTGTGAAATTCTCGCAGTTATTTTTCGTGAAATGCTAGATTAATTATTAGTCTATTTGTCATCCACAAACATGTACTTCGAAGAATTTCAGGACATTCAGTCCTTTGATTTAAACTATGGTCAGCTGAATTTAGCTCGCACATTAAGGCAATGCGAGACGGATTTGAACATAAAACATGTTTCTCCGTGACCATAGCGATGAACGTGTTTAACGTCCTGGCAACAGCTGAGGTCATATAGAGATGGGACCACAGTTTAATGTCTCATCCGACAGAGCAGTGGGATGGAAATACTACGCAAGTAAATTTATTGTTCACGCCTAGGGTGAGGATCGAGCTCGCAACCTCCAGTATTGAAGTCCAATGCCATATCCTCTCGGCCACGGCCCATCCCTGTAGCCTATTTCACCAACATTGCAAAGTATACTTATCTAGCAAAGTATACTTTGAGGGAGTAATCATTTATTTTTTCTGAAATGCATTGTTTCATATAGAACTAACGACTGCATATATTTGATGATTAAAAGTATGCAGACTTATTATACTGAATAAATTCAGTACATGTATAATAAAAATTTCTCCCTCAAAGTGTACTTCGCAAGAAAAGTATAATTTGCAATGTTATTCCCTATTTAATAAGGAAGAAAGTCGATAATAGATTTGTAAAAGTAAAATACGCATTGAATTTGAAATCTGGGGGCATAATACTCTTTAGATACAAAACTTGTCTGGAGCTATGTAAAGTATTTGCATCTTTCGTATGAGACTCGACCCAGATGTCCCGTCTCTATATGACTGCTGTTGCTTGGACGTTAAACCTGTTTACCTTTCTCTCCTTGATCACGACAACAAAACACTGTAAGCACTGATCAGATACTCAGATAACATAAGCATGTTCAATTTTGACGTGCTTCGCTGAAATTTTCCTGTAATCATCAGGCTTGTTCATGACTGAAAAGCACACACATCTGGGAAAATTGAAAATGATACTTAAGAGTTGTCAAACCATGTTTTCAGTGGGAAAAGACAAACAATGAAACAACATCAGACAACAATTACCGGTTCCCGCATTCTAATGATGGTAAATGGTTAAACACACTGATGTTTTCCGAGTGTCCGGCTAAACAATAGTCCATTATACACAGAGATGCAGATAAGGCGTGTATTTGTGTGTTTTATGCATTTATTTTAGCTGAATACACATTGATTTTCAAATGTAGGCATACAAAATACTGACAACAATTTGAAAATCCTATTGATTCTCAAAATAAGTAGACATGCTCTAAAAACTTGAAAATTAACTTATTTGAGCTGAAAAAAGCACAGGGTTTGTTTTAGCTTAAATAACATGCATCAATGAATCTCATTTTCCACTCGTCCAGATTGAATTCAACTAATCCAATCCATTATATTTTAATGTTAATGCTGCATTATTCCTTCAAATTAGCACTCGTCCAGTAGCCGATTTCATCAACATTGCAAAGTATACTTATCTAGCAAAGTATACTTTGAGGGAGAAATTTTCAATTTAAGGATAAATTTATTAATTTTTTATCATACTGAATTTATTACATTATCACAGCCATTTTGGCTGTGATAATGTAATAAATTCACTATAATAATTCTGCATAAATGTACTTGTAATCATCAAATATATGCAGTGGTTAGTTCTCTATGAAATAATGCATTTTGGGAAAAATAAATGATTACTCCCTCAAAGTATACTTTGCTAGAAAATTATACTTGGCAATGTTGGTGAAATAAGCTACTGAACCAGAATTCACTGGCCAGTACGAGCAGACAAGTGGATTTGTCGAGGCTATACTATAAGTATTACACCCGGGCGCATTTGAATTGTTTTGTACACTGTTTAGAAGGTGTTTCATGTATATACAAACAATAATTGACCATCCAAGACCCGCTAGAAACACCTGTGATTCGCATAGCTAACAAATGTATGCTGTGCGTGGGTATTGAAAGCGACACATCGTCTCATCAAGGAAAATTATTTGAAAATCCATTCATCGGTTTAGAATACAGAGTTGAAACAAAATTTGACCTCTAAGAGACTTTGACTGTAAACACGTGGGTAATGAACGTGACATATCGCCTCATTATGGTATGAAACATTTGTGACAACGATTATTTGAAAATCCACTTACATGTATATGTTTAGAAGATACAGAGCGAAAATGAAATTTCCGACCGACCGACTGCAAATTGGGTAAATATCTTTCATGAAGTATTGCACGTGTTCTTAGGTACAAAATCACATGGCGTGTCTCATATGGAGCTCTGTATACCTGGTTTTTATCCACGGGTGGAAGCCGCCCACACCAGTGCTGGGCTGGTGTACACACAAACTTGACTGGAACCTTCCTGGTACCGGAATCCGCTGGCTTGTGAAACGTCACGATTTGCTCATCCCACCAGGTAAACTCAGTCACATCGGCAGCTGTACTCACCCGCGACTTAAGCCACTGACCAATACCCTGTGGCACCATCCAGCGGACTTTCTTAAACTTTTCAAAAATCTTCTTCACCGACAATCTGTCAAGATGATCAAAGTGATCGTGGCTGATCACTACAGCGTCTAGATTTGGTAGATTATCGATGGTGCAGGATGGCTCGCGGAATCGCTCGTAGCCGATATATTTCATATCGACGGGGCCACATGTGTGACAGAAGACGGGGTCCGTGAGGATATTGATTCCGTGCAGCTGAACTAGGACGGTCGAGTGGCCGATCCAAGTAATTTGTACTTTCCCCGGAGGAGGATCGTCTATTTGTTTACGATCGCACGGCATTATTGGTAGGTCACGGTCGAGCTCCTACAGATAAAACAGTTAAGGTTACGTCAGGTCATCCCGAGCAAATCCTTCACCCTATTAAGATAGATACTATATACAAATACTATTCTAATGTGCTCAATGAATGGCAAACAGTGCAGACCCGGATCAGCTGTGCAGATGTGAGTTCCCTCAGGATCATAATGATACATCTAGAATTGTCAGAAAACAGGAAGCCTGGTCCTGGTTTAGGGAAAACAAAGCTTTTATTCAGATTCAGTGACTGTGGTACCAGAGCTAACAACAATAGAGGTAACACTTAATGAATGCTGTTTTCCCGAGTGATGCTACTATACCTACCATATATCAGTGATTCCATATTGTATGTACATCTTGGTGTCATTTTTATAGTTTCGAGGTAGAACCAATAATCCATTAAACTGTGTTTGTTCCAATGGATGACAGTCCAGGTGTTACATTTATAATAGTATAGCCAATTGTTCTGGTCATTTTCTATATTTTATTTCCACTTCAGGGGACCAGGGGTATCAGCAATTTCATTTCCGTTACGTACATTTACATGACGTAAATATAGCTTTACATTTACATTTTGTTCTTTTCAACGGCATTATACATAAAACTGACATTATACATAAAACTGAAGGGGCATCTATGAATAAAAGTCGTGGAATTTCTCATTTATGGTAACCCAACAACATGTATTTAATATGAATCAGTAAAGTTAAATAAAACAAAATAGCTTGGAATGAAACAGTATGCCGTGTTTTACCACATGTACCAAACATCGTTATAAAGCTACATTTAACTAGATTGGTCAGTAAGCGAGGCTTACGGAATACCCCCGCGTGGGCCGAGGTACCCCTAAAATATGTAAAAATTCCAAGTGTGTGGTCTTGTGACCTTGACTCTGGGCTTAGCGAGAGCGGCATGAACGTGAAATTGCCACAGGGTGGTAGAGCTCCATTGGAGCAATGCGTGTGTGAAATGTGAAGCAGATCCGAGCAAGGAAATAGAAGTTATAAGTTATAACCAATTTCTCTGATGTTAAGTTTTGTAAAGAGACTAAGTATGTGACCTTGACCTCAAGATCAGCGGGAATTTGTCACAGTATGATAGTAGAGCCTAAGAGGAATACATGCATGAAATATTAAGAATGTTCAATGAAAGAAATAGAAGTTATAACATATTTCTCTGATGCCAGTTTTGTAAAGAGACTAAGCATGTGACCTTGACCTTAGGATCAGCAGGGGTTGGACAGTCATTGATTTGTCACAGAATGATAGTACAACCTTAGAGGAATGCACAAGTGAAATAATAAGAATTTTCAATGAAGGAAATAGAAGTTATAACTTATTTCTCTGATGTTAAGTTTTGTAAAGAGACTAAGTATTTGACCTTGACATTGGGATCAGCGTGGGTTGGACGGTCGTGGATTTGGCACAGCATGGTAGTAGAGCCTTACATGAATGCATGTGTGAAATATTAAGCATTTTAGATGAAGGAAATAGAAGTTATAACAATATTTTTCTGATGTTAAGTTTTGTAAAGAGACAATGTATTTGACCTTGACATTGGGATCAGCAGGGGTTGGACGGTCGTGGATTTGGCACAGCATGGTAGTAGAGCCTTACAGAAATGCATGTGTGAAATATTAAGCATTTTAGATGAAGGAAATATAAGTTATAACAATATTTCTCTGATGTTAAGTTTTGCAAAGAGACAAAGTATTTGACCTTGACCTTGGGATCAACGGGTGTTGGACGGTCGTGGATTTGGCACAGCATGGTAGTAGAGCCTTACAGGAATGCAAGTGAAAAATGAAGCATTTTAGATGAAGGAAATAGAAGTTATAACAATATTGATCTGATGTTAAGTTTACGGACGCACGCACGGACGCACGCACAGACGGACGGACAACCTGACTCCAGTATACCCCCACCACAACTCGTTGCGGGGGGTCTGTATACTGTTGTTTCAGAGCTGTTACTAACTAGATTTGTCAGTAAGCGGGGGCTTACGGAATACCCCCCCCCCCCCCCCCCCCCCCCTCACCCGCGTCAGCCCTGACCTAGAATGAATTCCAGCTCGCATACTATCATTTTCAGATAAAAGACTATGTCAGCACATATGGAGAGTGCGATGGTGGTTCCAGTTGAAAAAAGCAAACTAGACATTCTAAGTCCGTGACCTTGAGCCTGGCATAAATGGGCGTCGTAGGTTTATTGCAGAATGATGTACGAGTGTCAGAGAAGGGCAGGGTAAAATATCACTGCATTCCGCAAAGGGAAAGAGAAGTTATAAGGAAATTTACATTTGTTAAGTTTTAGTTTTTTTCTAAGTTTATAAGTCCGTGGCCTTGAGCCCTGGCATAAATGGGGGTAGTAGGTTTGTTGCAGAATGATGTATGAGTGTCAGAGAAGGGGTGGGTAAAATATGAAAGATTTCCGCAAAAGGAAAGAAGTTAAAAGAAAATTTACAATTGTTAAGTTTTCGTTTTTTTCTAAGTTTCTAAGTCCGTGACCTTGACCCCTGGCATAAATGGGGGTCGTATGTTTGTTGCAGAATGATGTATGAGTGTCAGAGAAGGGGCGGGTAAATATGAAAGATTTCCGCAAAGGGAAAGAGAAGTTAAAAGGAAATTTACAATTGTTAAGTTTTCGTTTTTTTCTAAGTTTCTAAGTCCATGACCTTGACCCCTGGCATAAATGGGGGTCGTAGGTTTGTTGCAGAATGATGTATGAGTGTCAGAGAAGGGGTGGGTAAAATATGAAAGATTTCCGCAAAGGGAAAGAGAAGTTAAAAGGAAATTTACAATTGTTAAATTTTGTGTCGGACGGAAACACGGACGGACGGACGGACGGACGGACGGACGGACGGACGGACGGACAAGCTGACTCCAGTATACCCCACACAACTTCGTTGCGGGGGTGGGGGGTATAAATATAGATCAGGGGTTATTGATGTACATCCCTATGAGAAAAGGTTGTCCAAGTATGGTGTCTGTATGCACAATAGTATTCCATCTACAAGCTTGACTAAAAACCTTAACCAAGGTTGACTAAAAACCTTAACCAAGGGGATTTAACTAAGTAATTCAAGGTTAAATGTAGGTCAAGGTCAAATATAGGTCAGGGGTTGTTGATGTACATCACTAGGAGATGAAGTTGTCCAAGTATGGTGGGTGTAGGGCCAGGAGTAATCCATATACAAGCTTGACTAAAAACCTTAACCAAGGCGTGATGGTGATGCCGACGCCGGGGTGACTAATTAAGCTCTAACTATTCTTTGAATAGTCGAGCTAAAAACTAGAGCATGTGCATGCAAGAAATAAACGGTACACGATTCTTTGTGAAAGCTATACGTTATTGTAAATAACTTTCAGAGCACCCATAAAACACACGTCATCGTATTTGATGCACTACACATCATCAAAATCTGTCCGTTTGTTAGTAAGATTTTAAAGAAAATCTACTGCAAAAATTACGTCACAGATTACATCACGTCGGAAAATCGGGTATGGGCTAAGTGATATGGTGTGTTTTTAGGGCACCCCACACCAGCTCAAGATTGTTGTAAAGGCTGCCAGTGGGGGCATCATCAATGAGGGGCAGGCACACTTTCCTACTTTTTGTTTGTGCCAATACAATTTCAGTTGTTTCAGTACTTTGATTGGGTTAGTCAGGGTCTGAGGGCCATGGACTTGCCACGGCATGATACAGAACCATTAGATTATAATAGAAGAAGGCATGTGTGAAATATCAACAAGTGGGGTGGAGGAAACATAAATTATACATAGCTCCAGATAAGCTGCGTATTTGCTTAAATACCCAATTAAAATTGCCAAAAACCCAATTGAGTAGTGAGTATCAAAAAGCAATAAGAAATTGTGGTACCTTTATCATGCTGCAGAAAACAATAAACCGACCACAAATATAGCATGTCTTTCTTATATTTCCATGAAAACAAATCTTGGTATTTCATTAGAATTGTCTCCAAGGAGACAATTCTAATGAAATGCCAAGACATGTTTTCATTTAGAAGCAAACTATTCAATAATTGCTGTTTGCTGATATGTAAACAGCAGTGTGATTTTATTTTACCCAATTAAAATCTTGAAATACCCAATTGTTTCAGAAATGATGAAGTGACAATACTCAATTACTAAGTCCTTATCTGGAGCCCTGATTATAAAAATGTTCCCCAATGTCTGGATCTATAGCGTTACAAAATGTTGGCTTTTATCGGCTGTAGGATTTAAATGGTTAATTTATAAAGCGGACATTTTGGAGGTCTATCAGATAACATATAAACATGTAAAATTAAAAGCACAGACAAGTAAACGGACGTCCATTGCACCATTAGACAGGTCTAACTTGTGTAATTATACAACTGATAAAATATCAAAGTAATTTGACCTTGACATTGGGCACTATATCATCAGCCATATACTATAGGCATATTAGTAGGGCATGTCTAATGATGGAATAGAAGTTCAATCGCGCACGACATCCAAGGATTATAAACGGGGTGTGGGATCATGTGGTTTCCGAACGGCGTGACGCTATGTTTTTTTAGATGTGTTTACAGTATAATGGAATGACAGATTTTTATGAAATACAGCGCAGCAGATGTGGAACGTATTGCCCTTTATTGCATATTTTGCTATAATCTCATAATTCTGCCTTCTGGCGAAGAATCGGAAACCATCAATGTAAAATATCTCGTGCATGTGAATGTAAGATATAAACGGTACTTGATTCTTGTGAAAGATATTGTAAAGAACTTTTAGAGCACACATACAATGCATAAGTCATCGTCTTTGGAGAGCTATATATCATCAAAATCTATCCATTTGTTAGGAATATATTTTGAAAATATGACGTCACATATATGTTTCGTCGGAAAATCATGTTTGGAAACGTTTGGAGACCATGTGATCCCGAACCCTGATACATACCTTCTTCTCTGGTGGAACAGAATAGTCCGGGTAGCTGCTTGTTAAACTGAACTTCCAATTTAGCAGCGTATGCACTTTCGGCTGTGGAAAGTTACCCCAGCGACAAGAAAAACTGCTCCAGAATGATGGACCTTTTTTTTCTATTTTCAGCGCTTCTGGTATCGGCCTTTCATCCAGAGGCTGATACATGTCCACTTTGTTGCCCTGTTCCTCCTGACATTGCCCCGGTTTCACAACCTGTGACAGATTGACCCTATTTTCCTCGGGCACTTTGTTGCCCTGTTCCTCATGACATAGCCCCGGTTTCACAGCCTGTGACAGATTGGCCGTATTTTCCTCAGGCACTTTGTTGCCCTGTTCCTCTTGACATTGCCCCGGTTTCTCATTCTGGGACAGATTGGCCGTGTTTTCCTCAGGCACTTTGTTGCCCTGTTTCTCTTGACATTGCCCCGGTTTCACAGCCTGTGACAGATTGGCCGTATTTTCCTCAGGCACTTTGTTGCCCTGTTCCTCCTGACATTGCCCCGGTTTCACAGCCTGTGACAGATTGGCCGTACTTTCGTCAGACACTTTGTTGCCCTGTTCCTCCTGACATTGCCCCGGTTTCTCATTCTGGGACAGATTGGCCGTGTTTGCCTCAGGCACTTTGTTGCCCTGTTCCTCCTGACATTGCCCCGGTTTCACAGCCTGTGGCAGAGCCGTATTTTCCTCAGGTACTTTGCCCTGTTCCTCCTGACATTGCCCCGGTTTCTCATTCTGGGACAGATTGGCCGTGTTTGCCTCAGGCACATTGTTGCCCTGTTCATCCTGACATTGCCCTGGTTTCACAGCCTGTGACAGATTGGCCGTATTTTCCTCAGGCACTTTGTTGCCCTGTTCCTCCTGACATTGACCCGGTTTCACAGCCTGTGACCGATTGGCCCTATTTTCCTCGGGCACTTTGTTGCCCTGTTCCTTCTGACATAGCCCCGGTTTCACAGCCTGTGACAGATTGGCCCTATTTTCCTCAGGCACTTTGTTGCCCTGTTCCTCCTGACATTGCCCCGGTTTCACAGCCTGTGACAGATTGGCCGTATTTTCCTCAGGCACTTTGTTGCCCTGTTCCTCCTGACATTGCCCCGGTTTCTCATTCTGTGACAGATTGGCTGTATTTGACTCAGGCACTTTGTTGCCCTGTTCCTCCTGACATTGCGGTTTCACAGCCTGTGACAGATTGGCCGTATTCTTTTCCTCAGGCACTGTTGCCCTGTTCTCCTGACTTTGCCCTTTTCTCATTCTGGGACAGATTGGCCGTGTTTGCCTCAGGCACTTTGTTGCCTTGTTCCTCCTGACATTGCCTCGGTTTCACAGCCTGTGACAGATTGGCCGTATTTTCCTCAGGCACTTTGTTGCCCTGTTCCTCCTGACATTGACTTGTTTTCTCATTCTGGGACAGATTGGCCGTATTTGCCTCCGGCACTTTGTTGCCCTGTTCCTCCTGACATTGCCCCGGTTTCACAGCCTGTGACAGATTGGCCGTATTTTCCTCAGGCACTTTGTTGCCCTGTTCCTCCTGACATTGCCCCGGTTTCTCATTCTGTGACAGATTGGCTGTATTTGACTCAGGCACTTTGTTGCCCTGTTCCTCCTGACATTGCCCCGGTTTCACAGCCTGTGACAGATTGGCCGTATTTTTCTCAGGCACTTTGTTGCCCTGTTCCTCCTGACTTTGCCCCGGTTTCTCATTCTGGGACAGATTGGCTGTGTTTGCCTCAGGCACTTTGTTGCCTTGTTCCTCCTGACATTGCCCCGGTTTCACAGCCTGTGACAGATTGGCCGTATTTTCCTCAGGCACTTTGTTGCCCTGTTCCTCCTGACATTGCCCCGTTTTCACAGTCTGGGACAGATTGGCCGTATTTGCCTCCAGCACTTTGTTGCCCTGTTCCTCCAGAAATTGCCCCGGTTTTCACAGTGTGACAGATGGCCGTATTTTTTTCCTCAGGCACTTTGTTGGCCCCTATTTCCTTCCTGACAATTTGCCCGGTTTCACAGACTGTGACAGATTGCCGTATGTTTTGCCTCGGCACTTTGTTGCCCCTTTTGTTCTCCTGACATTGCCCCGGGTTTCACCAGGTTTTTCAGTCGGGACAGATTGACCGTATTTGCCTCGGCCATAACTACTGGTACCTGCCTGTCAGCAAATCTGAAATTGACAATTACTAGAATGGTCATTTCCAATCAGGGAGTATACAACTCTTTAGACACAAAACTTATCTGCAGCCTTGAATGTACATGTGTGTACATTCAGGGCCGCAGATAAGCTTTGTGTCTAAAGAGTATTATACTCACTGATTTCAAATTCAATGCATATTTTATTTTTTGCAAATGCATTACTAAATTTATGACATGTTTTTCCGATATAAAATAGAGCAAGTTAATAGGGGCTCACGGATGTTCCAGACCTCCGCCTGGTCCAGCCGTCAAATATTTTCTACATCATTTTTTATGTTCATCTAAATGCAATAAAACAAGGAAAAAATCTTCCGATATGGGAATCGAACTCAACCCAGCTGTTTCATAGATGTTGTGCATGCCCAATACGCAAGTGGGTCTGTTGTTTACATAGCTCTGATATGTCTTTGATACACACACTACCATTTTATAATGACAATAACAAATGCGACATGACGTACGCAGATCTTTAACAAGAGTGCCAGTGGTCACAATGTACGCTTGTCGAGGCATGGTCAATGAAGGGGAAAACGTAGGTCAATTAGAATCAAACGGTATGTCGCTGCTGATGTACATGTACACCATTAGCTCAGTGTTGTGTGCATGCACATGTATACTTAGTATGAAGTAAATCAGTTGGAAACTGCAGAAGTACATTTATAGTAGAAGACAAGCATAAATTTGCATTTTTGTGTCGTAAAAGGGGCATCTCTCCATAAGGAGTAGAGGCGCATAAAAACTGTTGATGGTTGACATATATAGTGTGAATTGGACCGGTGGACAAATGTATGACTAGTTCACCCAGCAGGTTCACACTACAAGTCAATAGTGGGCATTTTGGAGTAAAAAAAGGGGATAATTCCATATATATATATATATATGTATATAGAATTTGAGGTCAAGTGCAAATGTTTGTGTTAGTAATGTGACCCTTGGTGGTGGTCATGTATGCACAATATGAATTTGATCACTGGGAAAATGTAGGAATAGTTTGACGTACAATTCAAAAATATGAATTTCGTATTCAAAAAAAGGGGGGATATTTCCGTAAGGATTTGAGATGGAAAGAAATGTTTTGTGTTACACACTGCAGCACTTGATGGTGGTCAGGTTTGCAAAGTATGAATTGGATTCATGGAAATATCTAGGACTAGTTCACAAGTCAAAAATGTCAATTTCGAAGTTGAAAAAGGGGGATTATTCCTTAAGGATTTGAGGCAGTGAAAATTTGAGAATTACACACTGCAGCACTTGATGGTGGCCATCTATGTAACGTATGAATTGGATCGGTGGGAAAATGTAGGACTAGTTCGCGGTACAAGTCAAAAATGGGACTTTCAGAGCAAAAAAAGGGGATAATTCTGTAAGGATTTGAGAAGCGAAAAACATTCCGTTACACACTGCGGGACTTGATAGTAGTCATGTATGGGAAGTATGAACTTGATCAGTGGAAAACTGCAGGACTAGTTAGTGGAACAAGCCAACATGGAATCTCGGAGTCTAAAGAAGAGGATTTGAGGTGGAGCGAAAATCAGTGGAAAACTGTAGGGCTAGTTTGCTGAACAAGACTAAAGTTTACGGACGAACGGACAACACCACAAAATAATATTTCAAACGGGCGTATAAAAAAAAGCACATGTTGACAATAATCTTAACAATAACAGTCAAACCAAAGTGGCAGACCTATAGTATCTGCATACCATGTCTCTATTATCATAATTTACTTTCATTTCTTCAATAATAATCAGACATTTTGCTTTTTTTCTGTTATTGTGCTATAGAGACTGACGTCAACGGTATATCCCATTATGAACAGAAACAAATTGAATACATTTGCGATAGTATTGCGCCGATAGATACATGGTGAGTTATGAGGTCTAATGAACATTACTATAGCTTACAGATAATACCAGATGACAGCGGCCCGCATGTCGAGCCCGCCGAGGCATTTGATGGTCTCAAGAGTGTATTAATTTGAAGTTCGAATTAAGGGTTCTGTAGATATAAGGACGTGAAAAGCTTAGAAAGAAAATATGGATGATAATAAATAATTATTTGAAGTAAATCGGAGTAAGTGTTGTGGAGATATAAGGTATGTAAAAACTGTAACACAAATTTCAAAGTCATTTGACCTTATATCTTATAATTATTATATCTTATATTGAAAATATCGATGAAGAAAATGAAGTATTGGAAGTTGGAAGTACCATAAATTGAAGTAAAACTTGTGGAGATATATGTTATGTAAGAACTTTTAACGCAGATTTTATAATATGCAAACTTCTAAGTAATTTGACCTTGACCTTGGGGAACAGGGCCCGCAAGAGTGTGACACAGGATGAATATATGGATGATGACCAATCAGCATATGAAGTGTCAAGCAAATCTGACTTACGGTTACATGGATAGCAGGTATCTGAAAACTTTAACGCAAATTTTTATAAACATTTAACACACACTTCTAAGTCATTTGACCTTGATCTAGTGGCACAGGGGCCGCATGAGTGGGATACAGCATGAATACATGGACGATGATTAATAAGCATACAAAGTTTCAAGTCGATGTGACTTAGGACTGCAGAGATATAAGGTATTTAAAAACGTTAACGCAAATTTCGGACGGACGGACGGACTGACGCAATGACGGACAGACGTGATTTGATCACTATGTCTCGCTTTCCGCAAGCGGGCTCAACAATAAAAGCCAGATGAAATAGTAACAAGAAACGAGGCAAAGCCACGAAGGCCAGGTTTTTTCCAAGCATAGACACTTGGATAACATAATTATACCCACTTTTTGTAGACTAGATGGCCGTGACCTGCATGTCGCGCCTTGGGGCGAGGCATGGACACTAAAAAAATAGACATAGTAGATGGAAAAACTTTAACGAAAAAACTTTAACAGGACACACGGACGTACGGACGGACGGACGGACGTATGCCAAAATTCCGACGATATCGCGCTTTCCGCAAGCGGGTGCGACAATGATGATAAACACCCATGTGAAGTATCAAGGTAATGGGTGAAGCAGTTGCAGAGATATAGTACACGAAAAAACTTTAACAAATAAATTCAAAGTAATTTGACCTTGACATTGCGCACAGGGGCCGCACGGTTGGGAGTTAGAATGAAAATATGGACGATGATAAACACCCATGTGAAGTTTCAAGGTAATGGGCGAAGCAGTTGCAGAGATATAGTATAACGAAAAAGTTTTAAGCAAACAATTTAACCAGATGTACGTTACAAAGTTAACGTTGAAAATGGCTAAGTCAATTACGTAGAAATAATAGGTGAAGGTAAAAAAATGGTCACATGTTGGATAGTTGTATGTGGTAGGCACCCCTTGGTTATGAAGCTGTGAAAGTTTGGTGGTCCTAGGTGGTACAGTACCAAAGAAATGGACTTAAACACGAAAACTTAAGTCGACTGCGCGGAAAAAATGGGTCAAGTTAAAAAAAAAGTAACATGTTGGATAGTGATATGTGGTGGGCACCCCTTGATTATGAAGCTGTGAAAGTTTGGTGGTCTAGGTGGTACAGTACCAAAGAAATGGACTTAAACACGAAAACTTAACATTGTAAACGCGAAAACTTAACATTGAAAATGGCTAAGTCGACTACGCGGAAAAAATGGGTCAAGATAAAAAAAAAAGTAACATGTTGGATAGTGATATGTGGTGGGCACCCCTTGATTATGAAGCTGTGAAAGTTTGGTGGTCCTAGGTGGTACAGTAACAAAGAAATGGACTCAAACACGAAAACTTAACATTGATTGTGGACGCCGCCCGCCGCCCGCCGCCCACCCGCCCGCCCGCCCGCCCGGCTTTCGCCAATCCAATAGCCTGGATTTTTTTCTCAAAAAACCTGGCTAAAAATCATCCATATAGCTAGAGATACTCAGGCCTGCATGCAGGAATTTATATATGGGGTTGCGTTATCGACGGAGCGGAGAGCTGGGTTTGCATAACAAATGTTTTTACACATCCACGGACAGTTTTGTTTGTTTGTTTATTGGGGTTTAATGGCATATCAACAGCTAAGGTCATTTAAGGCCGGGTCAATGGGTTTAGTACTAAATCCCATATATTACCTGTACATGTACATGTACAAGTTCAAGTACATGATTGTACAAATGGGGGGGGGGGGAAATCCCAAAATCAGAACTGAATATTTACAATAAAAAAAACTATACATTCAGCCCTGAAATCAGAATAATCCTGATCTGAAGCCAGGTCCTCGCCGCACCAGAATCACTTGGCCCGTCCCAAAAGCAGTAGGATCAGTACTAATCTTATTACTTTTAATGGGCAATAACCCAATTCAACTCCCAGGTAACAAAAGAGCCAAAGATAAAAATGTACCCGAGGGCCAAACCAGGCAAATCGTGATTCCTATAAGTACATGTAGGAACCCCTACGCCTTCATGTTCGCCCGACCAACCACCCACACATCCACGGACAGACCTCAGCAGATTAATGGTGTGCGTACACACCCGTCACACTCCCCCTGCGTACGGGCCTGATATTCTATAAATATGCAACCAATGTTTACATCCATTGTCTGTTAAGGACCCGTTCTATACTTGATCATCCATTGATTCAAAGATAATTGCTTCGTAAATGTGATGGTGGAATATATGTATAACATATATGGGAACACTGTCTCGTTACTGTATCCTATTCGACCATCTTGTGTGTTCGAGCCATCAGCCAGTTTCACCTCTTCTGGCGTTTGACAAGAAACTGACAATGCTAAGTAGAACATGATATGATATAGCTGATCATACATTTATAGGACAATAGACTCCTATCATTTGTATTACACCAAGAAGTACTTCAAGTCAGATGTTAGTGTGCTTTTGTCAACATTCACAAAATGTACATAAGCTATGGCCGACGTGTACACTTTCCTAGACACTGTACTGTGCTATATGTAAATACACATGGGCCATATATATATACTCTCTCCATATCATATGAAGCTTCACTGCACTAATGTAATAATGTCTAATAAAACAGTACAGTAGTGGGATATATGATATGTGTTGGGTGGTTAGCCAGGTAAAAGTGACACACTGAGACATTGTCTATGTACGAGGCTATTTGCAATGGTGAATAGTGAAGTTAAAAAACTTTGCATATTTAACAGTTTGGTGTTATATAATTGATAAAAGTCTATTTTCCTGGCTTTTCTATGTATGATTATAAGAGAGTACATAACACTAATTGCATTTCATTATACTGCATTACATAAGAGTTATGATGGAGTAGTCTTTCCAAATGTGCGTTTGAAGCGTTCTTTTTTTACTTTGTACTTCGTGGGGAGTGACCTAAGAATTTTGCTAATACATGTACACACTTTATTAGGTAAATTTATGGAAATATTGTTGTGTCAAGTAGTAGTAAGGGTGTCAAAATGATACCACCTACCGTGATATCATTTATAACCCTCTATAATACCCCCACCACCCCCGAAAATCAAAAAATTGGTTAACGAGGAAAATTGTCTCCCGACAGCAAATTTATGAATTTTTGGAGAAAACAATTTTGAAAAGAGGGAGTCAAAATGATACCACCTCCAACCAAAAGTTGGTGGTGGTATTGTAGTCCCAATTATATTGGTAATTGACTTTTGAAAAAAGTCGAAATCATTCATGCAAGTACAATAGTTTATATTCCAACACCTCATTTTTCTCCTCCGATATAGCTAATTTATTTCGCAGATCAGCAACTAATTCTACCAGCTCTAGTCTACCACGTTCACCTTTAGCCACCTGACAGCGTAGTTGCTTATGTCTACAAAGAGTTTGGGCACTAACGAATTTACAAGGGCATCTGGGGCATTGAAATTGTGGGGGGACACAAGGAAACTTTCTACGTCTCGCTAGTTGCCTTCGTAGATAGTCTTTACACGTAAACGTCTTACAACAAGTCACACACTCCATTATATATGTATATAACCTATGAAATTTATCTGTTCAATTGGACGTGAAAAAAAACATTATGTAAATTTTTGACGTCCAATTGAACAGATAAATTATATATGTATATAACCTATGAAATTTATCTGTTCAATTGGACGTGAAAAAAAACATTATGTACATTTTTGACGTCCAATTGAACAGATAAATTTTATAGGTTATACAAAAGTATATATACAAAAGTATATACAGAAAATATGATAACACCAGAAACTAGAGCAGAAATAGAAAATTTGAGAAGAGAAGCCGAATCTCTAGGGATTACTTATAGTAAACGGTTGAGAGTTAGGGGGTTGACAAAGCTGATAAACGCCACAAAGAATAAGGTGTTTATGAAGCGGTTTACCCGCGCCTATAAAAGAGGGGCATTTAATGATATATCCAAAGCGGAGGAAGTTGGTAACAGAATCAAAAAAGAAAGTATTGCGGAGTTAAGGGCTAGTGTAATAAAACCTTCAAGCACCAATAATTTGTCTCAAATTAGACACACAGGTGACCAAATACCAAATAATAAGAAAAGATCTATAGTTCGCGCGATAGTGGAAAAAGGTGAAGAAATATTGGGGGCTCACGATGAAACATTGGAAAAGGTAGAAAATGGAAGACGGGTAGTTACATTATC
The DNA here is from genome assembly GCA_029237695.1 of Conchocele bisecta. Classification (NCBI taxonomy): domain Eukaryota; kingdom Metazoa; phylum Mollusca; class Bivalvia; order Lucinida; family Thyasiridae; genus Conchocele; species Conchocele bisecta. Next base: position 162,403,476 of record CM055265.1, on the reverse strand, counting down.
CTTTCGTAAAAACATTGACATTAACGGTTTGAACGCATGTCCGATAAACTCGTCCTTATATAACAACCAATTTTTATTTGAGATATTCATATTCTTACAAGCTAGAACATATGGAGGAAAATAAAAATTGAAAACCTGTAACTATAATAATGCACAAAAATCTCGGTAGCGAACCACTATCATCAATGAAAACCGTTAAAAAATGGCTGTCAGATAAGGAGCAAACACGAATAATGTCCGATAAAATAGACAGACCGAATACAAAGTGGAAGTTTGTAAGATGGGTAGAGGCTTTCGTAAAGCTAATACAGGGTAGTAGGGGAATAGATTTGGGACTACAATCCAAAGAAGCAGCAGGAGGAGAACTTCCAGAATGGCTGAAGAATAAAAAAGGTATGTATTCTTTAGATAAGTATAATGACGACCTTTGTCTGTTCAGGTGTCTAGCTATGCATATGACAGATAAAAGACCCGACAGATGTACAGAAAAGGCGAAAGAACTTAGTAAGCAATATTTTGGTAGTAATGTGGTTTCACCAATTCCTTTTTCAGATCTGAAAAAGGTTGAAGAGTTTTTTAAAATCGGCATAGAAGTATATCAACCCACCGAATGTAACGTATGGTGGTTGAAAAAGGTACCAGCACACTATAAGGCAATAGGTAATAAACCAATGACAATAGGGACTGTTTAATAATCACGCATTTCTGATAAAAAAACCTTAAAAACCTATCTAAAATTTACGCCTGCGATAATTGCAAGCAGAAATTCACGAAAGCGAGTAATATGAAGAGACACGGACCAACATGTATGAAAGGTGAGACAAAAGTAATATGTGATTGTAATTATTTAGAACGCCCGCGTTCGTCGTTCGAGAAAGCGTTCTACCCAAAAAGTTCTAACAGTTATGGGGCGATCGATTGGATGTACTCTGTGGAAAAGCGCGAGGGAATTCACATTCACCACGAACAGTGTGGACACGGGGGTGAAAGATGGGTTTTAGGAGCTCCAGTAGATGGATACTGTACGGAAACCAATACCGTATATCAATATCACGGCTGTTACTGGCACGGGTGTGAGATTCATGCAAAGCATGAAAAGAAGAACGAACGCATCCACTATGAGAAGAGATACATTTATTAGAAGAAGCAAAGAATTCAACCTAGTAGTTATGTGGGAATGCGAATTTCAAAGAACGGGTAAAGACATAAAGATCGGTTGCGACACTACTCTTTATCCATATCAGATAGTATACGATTTTGAGGCATATCTCAACCCAGAATTTGAAACTCTCGGTAATAATCTAGAGTACGAAGCCGAGCACGTTCCGGTAAGCGTTAGTATAGGAGATAATTTCTCAGGAACAGTAACTCATATTTGTGATAAAGATCCCGCAACAAAAAACTTATAGAAAAATTTGTAGAAGATTTGAAAGTCAGGGGAAATAAAAAAAGCTATAAGAGAAGAAGTGTGGTCAAGATATGGGTAATACAGAACATTTACGTAAAAACCAAATCGCCAAGATCGAACAGTGGATAGAGCAAGTACCGGTTATAGGTTTTAACAGCAGTAAGTACGATATAAACTTAATAAAGAAATACCTAGTAGGCGAACTGGCATCAACAACAAAGAAAGTAATGGTCGGAAAACGTGCAAACGCAACAATATTTCTATTTACTCCAGAGTTTAGATTTCTTGATGTAATACTTTATCTAGGACCTGGTGTAAGCTATGATAGTTGGATAAAAGCCTACGAATGCAAAGGACAGAAATCTTTCTTTCCTTATGAGTGGGTTCGATTCTCCAGACAAACTGGATTACCAGGACTACCGGATATAGAGAATTGGTATTCCAAACTATCTGGGAAAAATGTTAATAGATGAAACAGAATTAAGTAAATGTCGTACAATTTTCGAAGAAAATAATATGAAAACTTTCAGAGATTGGTTGAAATATTATAACGATTTAGATGTAGCACCGTTCCTAGAAGCGGTGGAAAAAATGTGTGAATTTTATAAACACAGAGGTGTGGATATTTTCAAAGATGCGGTAACACTACCTGGAGTAGCTATACAATATTTATTGAGAGGAACCATTAAAGAACAAAAATTTTCAAAGACGATTATACCGGAGGATGCTCTATATGCACCAAAAGAAGAAACATACGAAATGATGAAGGACGCTCTAGTTGGCGGTCCATCAATAGTATTTACACGATATGCAGAAGATGGTGTTTCAAATATTAGAGTGGGTTCCAAACCTTGCAAGGCTGTTTTGGGGTACGATGCAAACGCGTTATATTTATCTACGTTAAATAAAGAGATGCCGTGTGGGAGAGAAACTATACACCATATAGATACCCCACATAACCCTAAATTTATTAAAAAGTTTTGTAAAAGAGTTTTATCTGGAGACTGGTTTGGGTTTGCGGAGGTGGATATAGAAGTTCCACACAACTTAAAAGATAAGTTTTCTGAAATGTCCCCAATATTTATAAACAGAGAAGTAGAGGTAGATGAAGTTCCCACACACATGTTAAACTATTTAAAAGATACTGGCCGAACAAGAGGAGATGGAAAAAAATTAGTGGGATCTATGAACGCCACTAAAGTATTGCTGTACGCGCCACTGTTGAAATGGTATTTAAAACACGGCCTAGAAATAACTGGAGTTCATCGTGTTATAGATTATATTAGCGGAAAACCATTCGAATGGTTCGCAAAAGAAGTTACAGCCGCAAGACGAACAGGTGATGTAGAACAAATAAGAAACCAGTAGCCGACATAATGAAATTATTAGGAAACTCGTGTTGTGGAAAAATGATAGAGGCAACGGAGATACATTTAAATACGACATATACACAAAAACTAAACCTGTGTTGACAAAGCATTAAGATCTGCATTCTTTGACGATTTGGAAGAGATAGGAGATGCGTACGAAATATCTTCAAGAAAACCCAGGTGTGCGGTAAAGAGACCATTCCATTGTGGAATAGCGGTTTATCAACTAGCTAAATTGAGAATGTTGGAATTTTACTACGAATTTCTAGACAAATACGTAAAAAGAGAAGACTTTGAATTAATACAGATGGATACAGATAGTATGTATATAGGAGTTAGTGGAAAAACGATAGAGCAATTGATTAGACCTAACTTACTAGACGGGTTTGAAAAAGAAAAAAAGAAATGGTTGGCTTGGGATAAATGGAGCGAAAGAGCCCGGACTTTTCAAAATGGAATTTAGCGGAGATAGGGCGATAGCGTTATCTAGTAAGTGTTATTTTGTAGAAAAATTTAATTCTATTAATAAAAGCTCTGCGAAAGGAATGTCCAAGAGAACTAATAATTTAAATTGGGATAGATATAAACGAGTACTAAGTGAAACTACAGAAGATGGAAAACACATTATAGATGTAGCACAAAATAGAGGATTTAAAATGAAAGACGGCGTTATGAAAACGTACTGTCAACAAAAATTAGGACTCTCGGCATACTACGATAAAAGACGCGTGTTACCAGACGGAATACATACAGAACCTCTCTAATGATTTATTTAATTAATAATTTTGAAAAAATTAACAAAATTAGCAATCTAAAGACTCTGACGATCCGGGGGTAGCTGGGTGTCAGAAGGCACCATAAGGAGTTCTTCGCGAACAAACCCTCGAGATGGCCCATCATTCAAATAGTAGAGCACTGGCTCATCGGGCTTGGTAATAGATCGATCTAGATGATATACATCGAGAGACCACACGGGATCAGTCGCGCGGCGGCTGCCACCTTGATAGAGGTACCTGACGTCAATATCCGATAGAAGCCGTTGCTCCTCTAAACCAAAGGGTCGCCCGCGCGAGACGGCAGAGGGCTTGCTCGTCACCTTTTTAGACTTGATGGCATCAACAGGCTTCTTACCTATCAATCTGGTCACCTCTCCGTTCAGTGCGGAGACCACGGCGGGCAGTCTGGCCACCCACTCGGTTGATCGCGAATGAGGGTCTACAAGTTCTTTGGCGTATTGGTGTCCGAACAGTCTCTCAGCCAGGGTTCGATTGAAGCGCTCCACGATCCCCTGGTCCCGGTGGATGTTGACGCGGCCGCGTCTGACAGAAACGTCGTGCTTAGACAATAGATGAGAGACCGCGCCCATGAACTCGCGGCCGGGATCGACCTGGAGAAGATTCGGCCATTTGAGAGAACTCCTCTTATATATTCGGGAGAGAGCCTCGGCCACCTCCTTAGACTCTTTAGTGGCCAAAGGCTCAGCCCCCTTATAACGACTCGCTACGTCAACGATTGTCAGTGCGTACTTGTACGTCTTGCGACCGACGCGATCGTGAGGGAGAAACAGCAGATCGCTTGGTGAACTTGGTTCGGTACCGGCACGTCGAATTTCGGGCGCGGAATATTGAATGGCGGGTAAATAGATCTGCCAGATGGCCTGCTTCTTGAGCCATTCCTTGACAGCGTTTTCTGAAACCTTGGTCGCCGCCGCGAGGTTCTTGATGGCCACGAGTCGCTTCCAGTACCCGCGGGGGCTGTGAGTACGTGTTCGCTAGCTTGCGCGTTAGGCGAACCGATAGTTTGGTATTAAGTTTGCGCGTGTTCATCGCATGCGATGTATTCTAATATATCGGACAATCTCCAATATGCCCTCGCCAGATCGTCCGGTAACTGCGTCGATAATAATAAACCTTTGTTGGAAGTAGAATCGCGATTGGGGGTTAAGTTCTGAAGGAACTTGGGAAAATCCAATCCCCCAGGATTGGTGGAGGAATATAACATCCGCTTTGCGAAAAGTGTGGCCGCTTTTTCGTCCTCGCGCCACATCTCGATTGAATATAGTAGCCGACGATACCCACCATACCCATTCCCACGACGATGAACGCGATCTCGCGGTCTTTTTGGGGCTCTGACGGTACATAGAAATCTGAAAGTTTGGGCTCGCGATCCAGCGGTGCGAGACTTTTCTGCGGATATGCCAGCGCGTACTCGCGGTTGGCTTCTTCAACGTTCTGAAAAGTTTGTGCGGCGTGATTTTCGCGGCGAAGCTCTTCATTGACCCAGTCCAGATGGGCGGTTCGTTTTTTCGACCACGCTTCCTTTGCGCTATTGAGTTGTTCTACAGCTAAATCGTGACGCTTACGCTCCTCATCCACGTTCGAGCTTCTCATTTTAGAGAATATAAAGTTGCTACCGCTGAACGCCAATGCGTTTACAAGCGCACCACCTACTATTACTGCGATTGAAGCCATTTATTTCCATATATTAACTGGTATGAATTCCAGCTTTAACTAGATAATCTCGGGTCCAAACTGCGGCCGCTAAATCTAAGGTCGCGAGCCCTACGTCTCTCACAGTAAAGTCCAATTTGGGAGCGGACCCTCCTAGGGCCATCTTTGATAGTCGAGCATACCCGATACTGAAACCCGATATCACCACGGCGTGATAAGCGCATTCACTAACATTTTACCATCTTGTTCAGCCATTATAATTATGGCATATAAAAGGGGTCGCGATCAATGTTTAAATGGGGCGCATCCAATCGCGATTGGTGTTTCGTAACTTTCATCTGAACACTGGCTGGTTGTTTTTTCAATAAGGATTGGTGTAATAGGGGGTATTTCCACATGCACAGGGCACCAACAACTGCCAGACCACCACCAACAACCCAACTCCAATTCACGAATTGGGGTTCAATCGGATTCGTCCAACCTCGATTGGGTGTTGAGTGTGCTTCCAATTCGTGAATTGGGGGTGTTGTTGTACTCAACTCTGTCTTCAGATGTTTTGCTGTCTCCGTCCCCAATTGCAACGACTGTTTAGCCTCTCGAAGCTCGGCGAGTATTTTATCTTGTTTAACTTTTCGGGTGGCAGCTGCCTGCCTTTTTGGGTTTTTATGTCGTGCAACCCCCAACTCCAATCGCGATTCGGTTGGAGGATCAATCGGAGTTGGAAGTGCTGCAATCGGGTTCGATTGGGTTGGAGCAATCCCCAACGCTGTTGGAGATTGCTGTTCCGTCACTCTCGCGGGTGTGTCTTGTGTCATCATTTATGATATTAATATTAGGGCTTATAGTTCATGGGCATATATGTCCAAATTGACAGTGTTTACCCGTGGTCAACGCGGTTGTCAGCGGAGCTAAGTACATTCCAAACTTGTGATAAATTGAGCAGCAGGCCGCTCTAAGAGTGTGACCTATAAAAGGGTCAGTCTCTAGATCGTCAATCAATCCCGCTGTGTTTGGTATAGGGAGAAGTATACTAACGGCGGTTGCGTACAAATGAATAGCCGCCGATCCAAGAGTTTTTGTGATCTCCGCACCTAACCTAGATTCGTATCGCGCATACATTTTATCGATCTCCGCATCTGACATCTTATCCACCTGAAAAACTGAGAGACGCCTACCGAGATAATGCTCCGATTGTCCCCCAGCAACCAGCGCAGCTAGCCGCTCACGTCGCGCCACATTTTCATTTTCATTCGGAGTCGTTGCACTAACCCAATACCAACCGCCGTTGGA
>CM055265.1:162274435-162396458 GCA_029237695.1 Conchocele bisecta | reverse complement strand
ACCAATTCTCTATATCCGGTAGTCCTGGTAATCCAGTTTGTCTGGAGAATCGAACCATTCATAAGGAAAGAAATATTTCGTCCTTGCATTCGTAGGCTTTTATCCAACTATCGTAACTTACACCAGGTCCTAGATAAAGTATTACATCAAGAAATCTAAATTCTGGAGTAAATGAAAATATTGTTGCGTTTGCACGTTTTCCGACCATTACTTTCTTTGTTGTTGATGTCAGTTCGCCTACTAGGTATTTCTTTATTAAGTTTATATCGTACTTACTGCTGTAAAAACCTATAACCGGTACTTGCTCTATCCACTGTTCGATCTTGGCGATTTGGTTTTTAACGTAAATGTTCTGTATTAAACCTATATCTTGACCACACTTCTTCTCTTATAGCTTTTCCCCTGACTTTCAAATCTTCTACGAATTTTTCTATAAGTTTTGCGGGATCTTTATCACAAATATGAGTTACTGTTCCTGAGAAATTATCTCCTATACTAACGCTTGCCGAACGTGCTCAGCTTCGTACTCTAAACTATTACCGTAGTTTCAACTTCTGGCTGGAGATATGCCTCAAAATCGTATACTATCTGATATGGATAAAGAGTAGTGTCACAACCGATCTTTATATCTTTACCCGTTCTTTGGAATTCGCATTCCCACATAACTACTAGGTTGAATTCTTCTTTGCTTTTTCTAATAACTTTATCTCTTCTCATTGTGGATGCGCGTTCTTCTTTTTTATGCTTTGCATGAATCTCACACCCGTGCCAGTAACAGCCGTGATATTGATATACGGTATTGGTTTCTGGACAGTATCCATCTACCGGAGCTCCTAAAATCCATCTTTCACCTCCGTGTCCGCACTGTTCGTGGTGAATGTGAATTCCCTCCCGCTTTTCCACAGAATACATCCAATCGATCGCCCCATAACTGTTAGAACCTTTTGGGTAGAACGCTTTCTCGAACGACGAACGCGGGCGCTCTAATAATTACCATCGCATATTACTTTTGTCTCACCTCTCATACATGTTGGTCCGTGTCTCTTCATATTACTCGCTGTCGTGAATTTGTTTGCAATTATTGCAGGCGTAAATTTTAGATAGGTTTTTTAATGGTTTTTTATCAGAAATGCGTGATTATTAAACAGTCCTATTGTCATTGTTTTATTACCTATTTCATTATAGCGCTGGGTACCTTTTTCAACCACCATACATTACATTCGGTGGGTTGATATACTTCTATACCGATTTTAAAAAACTCTTCAACCTTTTTCAGATCTGAAAAAGAAATTGGCGAAACCACATTACTACCGAAATATTGCTTACTAAGTTCTTTCGCCTTTTCTGTACATCTGTCAGGTCTGATCTTTTTATCAAGGTGCATAGCTAGACACCTGAACAGACAAAGGTCGTCATTATACTTATCTAAAGAATACATACCTTTTCTATTCCTCAACCATTCTGGAAGTTCTCCTCCTTTCCCTCCTGCTGCTTTCTTGGATTGTAGTCCCAAATCTATTCCCCTACTACCCTGTATTAGCTTTACAAAAACCTCTACCCATCTTACAAACTTCCACTTTGTATTTGGTCTGTCTATTTTATCGGACATTATTCGTGTTTGCTCCTTATCTGACAGCCATTTTTAACGGTTTTCATTGATGATAGTGGTTCGCTACCACCGAGATTTTTGTGAAATATTATAGTTTTAGGTTTCCATTTTTAATTTCCTCCATATGTTCTAGCTTGTAAGAATATGAATATCTCAAATAAAAATTGGTTGTTAGATACGGAGCGAGTTTATCGGACATGCGTTCAGACTCGTTAATGTTAATGTTTTTACGAAAGGATAATGTAACTACCCGTCTTCCATTTTCTACCTTTTCCAATGTTTCATCGTGAGCCCCCAATATTTCTTCACCTTTTTCCACTATCGCGCTAACGATAGATTTTTTCTTATTATTATTTTGGCGTCTAATTTGGGACAAATTATTTGTGCTTGAAGGTAATTCTTTAGAATTAATTACACTAGCCCTTAACCCCGCAATACTTTCTTTTTGAATTCTGTTACCAACTTCATCCGCTTTGGATATATCTTTAAAGGCTCCTCGTTTGTGGGCGCGGGTAAACCGCTTCATAAACGCCTCATTCTTTGTGGCATTTATCAGCTTTGTCAACCCCCTCAACTCTCAACCCGTTTACTATAAGTAATCCCTAGAGATTCGGCTTCTCTTCTCAAACTTTCTATTTCTGCTCTAGTTTCTGACGTTATCATATTTTCTGTAATATACTTTTGTATAACCTATGAAATTTATCTGTTCAATTGTCTTGAAAACATTATGTTTTTTTTCACTTCTAATTGAATATAAACATAAACATATACATATATAATGGAGTGTGAGACTTGTTGTAAAACGTTTACGCGTAAAGACTATCTACGAAGGCATCTAGCGAGACGTAGAAAGTTTCCTTGTCCCCCCCCCCGCCCCCCCCCCCCCACAATTTCAATGCCCCAGATGCCCTGCCCTTGTAAATTCGTTAGTGCCCAAACTCTTTGTAGACATAAGCAACTACGCTGCCCTGTGGCTACAGGTGAACGTGGTAGACTAGAGCTGGTAGAATTAGTTGCTGATCTACGGAATCAATTAGCTATATCGGAGGAGGAAAATATGGTGTTGAATATAGACTATTGCGCGAGGACGCATTTAAATCGGAAACTTATTAGAATAAATTCATAAATTTACTGTCGTAAAAACATCATGTATTTATGACAACGAGATAAAAATAAATCCTTTTTTAAGACTATTGTTTTTTATCTGTTCAATTGGACGTGAAAACAACATGATGTATTTATGACACCAATTTTAGATTTTTCGTGGTTGGTGGGAGACAATTTCCTCGTTAACCAATTTTTGATTTTTAGGGGGTGGTGGGAGTAGTATATAGGGGTGAAAATGATGCCACCGTAGGTGGTATCATTTTGACTCCCTATATACTACTGCACGTGATCGTTCCCAGGTTCGGATTTTGGGATGTATTGTGGGGACTGTCACTGGGGGTGTTGTGAGTGGTATTACTAAGGGTGACTGAAGTGTGACTGCATGGGGGACTGAAATATCCCTGAGGGGCTAAGTGAGATTATGTATGCCACTGTAACACTGGGTAGTACCAGTATGTAACCACGGTGTTCAGGTGTGGCTGAATTGTGACTGGGGACTGCACTGTGACTCAAGGGGGCTAAGGAATCCTGGAGGGCTATTATAGGTGACACTCGGATGCAAGTTCAACTATCACTCAGGATGTTACCAGGTATGGTGCAATCCGGCTTGGTTTATTTTACGCCAAAGGGCCAGAGTGTTGAAAAGGCAAAACAAAGCCAGTTACATTTCAATAATTTATCATTGGTACTGTTTCACAATAGTGCATTCAAATACAAGGTGAGACAAACTTGTTGACAGAAGAAACAGTTTATGGAGTGTAGAATTAATTAACTCAGTTTGATGAGGAGATGTAATCTGCAAACATGATTTGCTAGCGAAATAGACAAAATTCAGCCTTATATAGTCGCCAAATAATTGACCTCGGCTAACCTCCATCAACCAAAACTGACTGGTATGATCTGTTTCATTGTTAAGTCGCAGACAATTTTATCACATCAGATTCATTAAAGTCCGGATCACCAAACTGTCAAGACTTCCGAGACCACATGTTTTGAATAGAAAACTGTATGTAAAGACCTAAATTTACAATGTCATTGATAACTATCGATGTATTTGCAGAGAATAGATGTCAATGCTTCCGCTAACACCAACAATAGTGGAAACAGGTAATTGTAAAGTCAGAATTCGCCAGCACTATATCCCGACTTCGTTCCCGAATCAGTTCGTACCCAACAAATAATGTATTTACCACAGTGTAACTGTAAAGAAAAATGGCGAACAGCATACTGGATCAGCCTTGGTTAATTGGTACTAAACTTGAAGCAGCACTATCAAGTGACATCATGACAGGTTAATTTCTTTGTTGAATTATTACTTTGGTAAGCAAGACCGCTATTCCAGCAACGTTGTATAACGCACAAATATTAACCACATAGATGACATCATAGGCAATTTACATCATTTACTGACGTCAGAACGTTATGACATTTATTTAACATGTATAGACTTCTTTGAACTGCCTTTTAATAGTTAGACAAATTGTTATCCCATCGACCCATTGTGTAGCGAAAATAGGATATATGGAGACAAAAGTCGTCTGTCTGTCTGTGACTTTATCCATTCTGCTGTAACTTCTTTAGTGTATGGCCAATTGGCTTCAAAATTAATTTACATGTTTATTATCATCCATATATTCATTCCCCACCCGAACCATGCTCCCCCGTGCCCAAGGTCAATGTCTTATTACACATACTTTTAAATTTCTTTTTCACATTCAGTATATTATTCCGTTCGGATTTTGGAATTCCCCCCCCCCTCCCCCCCCCCCCCCTCACCTCCACCCCCCAATGTTATATGCGGGATCAAACTGATCTTAAATGAACTTAGCTGTTGATAGGCCGTTAAACACCAATCAATCAATTTATACTTGTTAATCACTCGATATGATGTGGGCACGAAAAAGTAGCACGATTATAAGCACCAGGACTGTATTGGTTACATAAATTTGCCTATTTGTCGGTGATGGTATTTTGAATGACCCGGACAAAAAATATAATTTAAAGGTCTAGCTCCTAAGTTTCATATACAGGGCTGAATATATATTTATTTTGATGTAAATATTGATATTATTATACCCCCCTCCCCCCCCCCCCACCCCCCCCCCCCCCGCAGCCAGTTGTGGGGGGGGGGTATACTGGAGTCAGGTTGTCTGTGCGTCCATCCGTCCGTCACGAGTTTGAGAAATATTGTTATAACTTCTATTTTCTTCATTTGAAGACCGTCCAACCCCCGCTGATCCCAAGCTCAAGGTCAAATACTTAGTATCTTTACAAAACTTAACATCAGAGAAATGTGTTATAACTTCTATTTCCTTCATCTAAAATGCTTAATATTTCACACATGCATTCCTGTAAGTCTACTACCATCCTGTGTCAACTTCATTGGTATCAACTACGTGTTAAAATGCACTAAGACTAAGAACTGCTTAACAAAACACAACATGCATAAATTGGAAGTGTCCGAGGACTGGTAGTGTCTCTAACCCTATAGATATATATATATATTAATTTGTTTCAGAAACATGGCTGACGATCACGAGTTTGTGATGATTTGCTAATTGAAACGGCAAATGCCCCCAATTTGAGAGTGCTGGGAAAGGGGCATCCTCAAATTCAGAGGAAATGAGCATTAGTAATCATTAGTGTTTTTATGCCCGCCGGTCTTGGTAGAGCCGGAGGCATATTGTGTTTGGAATGTGCGTACGTCCATCCGTGTGTCCGTCCTGGCACATTAAGAAGTTTGCCGGGGCTTTTCAATTCTGTCAGAGCTTCTATATATCCCTTGAAAGATTACTTTAATATTTCAATACATATATCCATACCTGTGCACAAATGTGATACATTGAATGCTGTCATTAATATGACTAACATGTTGACCTTCACAACTTTGCTTAAAACACAAGAAGTTTTCAATTCTGTCATAACTTCTATATACCTCTAAGGATTACTTGTACACAAATGTCACACGTCCATGCTGCCCTTAATATGACCTTGACTTTTTGACCTTTACAACTGTCCTCATCACATTTGGTTAATTAAGTTTGCCACAGGGCATGACTATATGAATATCCTTGTGTCGGGGGATACCTCGTGAGCGAGAAATAACGATCGCAATGACGGCCGGGTGTCAATAATAACCTAAATATTCGGACACAATTTATTCTGGGAAACACGTATAAATATTATGGTTTCCAACGATGCATAATGTCTCAATAGATATGGCTAGTATTATTGCAATGATTTATCACAATAACAATGTATTTGGATACAATTTGTTTTGGGAAGACCCTATAAAATATACGCGTTTCACCAAAACAAATGCAATACCAACTTATCTCCCATGTTTATCACCATTTGTGATTGTATATGATTGCATAAAATACAATCGCTTTTGAATTTGATCAAAAACATTGTATGTTTGGTTAATAATATAGGTCAACCGCAGTAAATAAAGTGAAAAACCACGTATGGCATATGTGACGAAAAAGTCACTTTAAGTCAGATTGATATCAAGCTTCATATACTCTATCATCATCCATATGTTCATTATATAGCCCACCCATTCCAAATGCCAAGGTCAAATGACTTTATGTTTATTATTCCCCCGCCACCGAATGGGGGTAAATGGCTTATAACTTCTATTTCCTTGTTCGGATCTGCTTCACATTTCACACACACATTGCTCCAATGGTTCTCTACCGCCCTGTGACAAATCCACATTCGTCCCACCCCCGCCAAGCCCAGTGTCAAGGTCACATACTTTGTGTGTTCGAAACCTTAACGCTCGAGTACATGGCTTATAATTTCTGTTTCCTTGTTGTGATCTGCTTCACATTTCACACACGCATTGCTCCAATGGTCCTCTACCGCCCTGAGACAAATCTTCATTCGTCCCGCTCCCGCCAAGCCTAGGGTCAAGGTCACAGACTTGATGCGTTTGAAGCCTTAACGTTCGGGTAAATGGCTTATAATTTCTGTTTCCTTGTTTTCAAATGTGTCTCGTTTTCTTTGGCTGCCAGCGGGGGCATTCATGTGAGGCAGGTCAAATTTCTAGTTCAAAATATTTCTCTCAATTGAATTGAAACGTAATATTCTTCTTTATTATAATTATATATCGTGGGACCATGAAATGCCTCAGCGGGTTTGACATATGGACCGTTGTCATCTGCTGTTACTACTAAGCCAACAATGACCAACAAAACAATTTCTGCTGTACATGTAGTCTGTTGTATCAAATAATTTTATTAACTTCATTGCAGATCGACATACTTACTTTGCCCCTTCTGTCACAAGAAGAATTGAAAATATATTTTCCGAAATATGGAAATGCAGTTGCTGCAGTTGCTTTCTGCAAAGCGAAAGGTGCTGTCAAAGGAAATACACAGGGAGAAAGAAGTAGTGCTTTAGATCGATTACGAAGTAAGTACCTTCAAAAACATGTAGGGTTCCCTGCATTGAAGAGAAATAAAAATGCGCTAAAAAAATCCAGACGGATTGAATTTGGATGGGTCGACTGGGACGATAAAACAAAAAGCTACAAGCAAGTGAGAAGTACAGGTGGTGGTGGCACCAGAAACTTGTCGGTCATGAAGGATATTACTATGTTGGGGATGTTAGAAACGGGAACGGCACTGTTCTTTCCAGATGATGGAACGAACAACAGAGGATGTAAAGAGGACTTTGATCTACAACTTAGAGATTTTAAAGGGAACATTGTTTTAAACTATGATAAAACTGTTGAAAGCCTGTATGAAGAGACAAAGTTAAAATTGGTACGGTTGTACCTGTATACAAAACTGAAGTGTAATGAAGCAAAGAAATGTGATGATGAGATGGAAGAATTCCCTCTTGGAATTGAGTTGCCCGATCTGGACAAACCAATATTGGTATGTTTTGTTTGTTTTTGAGTGCACAATAGTTAGCATCATTTCGTTCTCTCCCACAAAGTGGGAGGGGGAGTGATCATGGTTTTGAATAATGATTCCTTCAGAGCATTTTGATGCTTGAAATTCAAATTTCACTTCTGGAATTTGCAGCACAAATTTACTATAAAGCATACATATGTATTAAAATTGATCTTGAATGACTATTTTGATCCTTGACATTCGGAGTCTATTGAAAATATAAATTCAAGACGGCGTCCAAGATGACGGCAAACAGTCGGACAGGCAGGTTTTTATCTAGAAACAAAAATGTTATCATTGAATTGAGTGTCCGTATTTTGGACATGTGTCTTCATCCGTTTCAGTTTCATCTGACTTTGTGTGTCATTTGTTACAGCCTTCAAGTGGCATATGCTTGCAGAAATGTTTGCAATGCAATGCTACCTCGTGACATGAACATGTCTGTCTTGAACAGTATGTGTGAACTTGTGAATATGTAATTACGTAACTCATTTATGGATGTATGCTAAACATACCGACAAGCTTATACTTATTACCTCCTCAAGCGATACATCTGTCACATCAAGCAGTTTCAAGTCTATGTCAAAGTTTATCATTGTTGTGGCAACAAATGTGTTCCCTTTTGAAACATGAAGCTGACTGTATGACTGCAGATTATTGCATGAATAACTGGAAGTTTGGATGTTTTAGGGTCAGGCTTCTCATTTGTAGAATCAATGTCAATGGCCCTGCCATCGGACGTGTTCAAACATATTCACATAGTCCTCTGAGTGCTCTGCTACTTCCAACAAGAGAAAACCAACTGTGCCAATATATATGTAGCACAAGATACGACATGAATGTGTTTATAATGTATTTGCCTAAGAAGCATCACACATCATGTCGGAATACCAGGTCATGGTGTTAAATAACAGAAATGTAGTTTAGTTTGATTAAATCAGAATAACACGCTAACTGGCTCTTCTGTTTGGGGAAAACTCAATCCAGAGACTAGCTTGCCGAACGGAGAGATGTTAATTAAACGTTATAACAATAAGATGGAATGTATCAACATGTTATGCAAAGGTGACTATGTTATGGGAGGACATGAGAGGGAACAGCCTTGAAGAGACTGACTGTGTTATAATCTGATGTCTATCATCCAACAACCTTATACACATATCACTTTCATGTCTACTGGTTCAGATATAGTTGTACTGTTGGTATTCATTTGTTAGTAGTGACAGAGCACTGCAGATATACACATATTTACGAGAATGTCCAGATGGCCAATTGACACCAATGCGTAAAATGCGAAGCATGATCCAAAAGCATCCAAACTTCTAACTAATGTGATACAGCCAGATTCATATTTGGATTTGGAAAAGCATTACACATATTTGAAACTGCTTGATGAGACAGATGTATCTCGTGAGAAGAGCATAGGCTTTGGACATACAGTTTGTGGGTATGTTGTACAAGGCAAAAGGACCGGCATCCATGAAAGAGTTATTCATCAGTACTTTGGCCACTCGAAAGATCAAGAGTCCACTACAAACTGATTCCTTGTTAGTTCGATACACAAAGCGGTGTCACATACAGACACTGCTTAAGAAAGCATATGTATGTAGTCACCACCTGATGTAAACATTTCAGAGTTTGGATATATGGATATAGTTGACAATATAAACACTGCCTGTATTGGCCTGTCTGTATTGGTGCTGAAGCAACTTATGCGACTTGTAGCATGTTATTGGAGTGCACAGAATGCCTGTACAAGACAAATTGTTTATGTCACAATGTCGCATTGTCTTTCACACCTTTCTTGAAGTACATGATACTTAAAAGCTGTAACAATGCCAGGTGAAATGGTGCAGTCGTCCAGAATTAGACAAACACTGATTTATTCCATGTTTACGTTTTAGCTACGATATTTTAACATGGTTCTACCTAATGGATGACATAGCATCTTAAAATTAGGCTGGTAGTTATTATATTGCATATGCCAGTGTATTTTTGGAAATCTTATGTTGTAAATAATGGCTATTATTTTGCTACATAGTATACTTCCACTAAATTGAGGTGCCATCTTGGACGCCATCTTGTTTTTTATGGAAAATAAATAGTATTAATAATTTGGTACACGTTTCTGCATAATTCTTAAAATGAAGGTGTGGAAATTCCTCAAAATAAGTAGCATTTCTCTGACAATAATAAATTCATCCCACATTTTGTCGCCATCTTGGCCGCCATCTTGCTTTGCTTTATGTGTTATTATATAATTTGATACATGTTTCTGGATAATTCCTACTATAGTGGAGGCGACGGCGTAAATTAACGGTAGGGGTTCCTCCTTATAGGAATCACAATTTGCCTGGTTTGCCCTCAGGTACTTTATATCTTTCGCCATTTTGTTACCTGGGAGTTGAATTTGGTTATTGCCCATTATAAAAGTATGGTAGTAACATTATTACTGATCCTACTGCTTTTGGGAGGGGGCCAAGTCATTCTGGTGTGGCGAGGACCTGACATCAGATCAGGATTATTCTGATTTCAGGGCTCAATATATATATTGTAAATATGCAGTTCTGATTTTGGGATTTCCCCCCTATTTGTACATGTACTTGAACATGTACGTGTGTACAGGTAATATATGGGATTTAGTACTAACCCATTGATCCGGCCTTAAATGACCTTAGCTGTTGATAGGCCGTTAAACACCAACAAGCAAACATATGTTTTGCCAATTTCTTGTAACAAGTTCAGTAGACTTTACATGAATTACAAAAGATAATGTATATTTCACTAGACTACAGATGAGAGTGTCGCTGCCAGAACTGAGTCTGCTGATGATACCGGGAACCAGAACACATTCCAGCCAGCAACTGCAAATGATGACTTTTCTCCTACAGTGAGTACTTTTATCATACTATTTGCTAATTAATTTGCTTAAAGGCACTGGGTCTCAGATATGCATAGAAAGTGAAGACACAGATTAGGAAACAATAGTTTAATTGTAGATTTCTTTCGTTTTTCTAAACAAAATTGGGGATTGGTAAAAAAACAAAACTTTTATAATACTGAAAAAAAATAGCATTATCAATACAGAGTTGAAGCGAGACACGGTCATCACAATGACGTCTGTGTGTGCAGATAGCTATTGTTAGAACTTTCAGAATATGGCAACTATTCTACAGCTGATTTTCGAATACTTAAATTTTTATACCCCCGCCACCGAATGGTGAGGGGGGCATATAGTGTTACCGGCGTCCGTACGTACGTACGTATCATCACAATGACGTCTGTGTGTGCAGATAGCTATTGTTAGAACTTTCAGAATATGGCAACTATTCTACAGCTGATTTTCGAATACTTAAATTGTTATACCCCCGCCACCGAATGGTGAGGGGGGCATATAGTGTTACCGGCGTCCGTACGTACGTACGTATGTACGTACGTACGTCCCGAAACCTTAACGCTCGGGTAAATGGCTTATAATTTCTGTTTCCTTGCTCGGATCTGCTGCACATTTCACACACGCATTGCTCCAATGGTCCTCTACCACCCTGTGACAAATCCACATTCGTCCCGCTCCCGCTAAGCCCAAGGTCAAGGTCACAAACACTCGGGTAAATGGCTTATTATGCCCCCGCAACCGAATGGTGAGTGGGGCATATAGTGTTACCGGCGTCCGTCCGTACTCGGGGTAAATGGCTTGTAATAAAATATGCCTCGTTTTCTTTGGCTGCCAGCGGGGGCATTCGTGTGCCGACAGGCCACATTTCTAGTTTAATATTTGTTCTAACTGTGCATTTGTCGGGGGTGGGGTGGGGGTATAACTTTTCTAAATTTGCTTCTTTAAATGACTTTCACTGGCGTCTATAATGGAAATGTTATTTATGCCCCCGCCACCGAATGGTGAGGGGTGCATATAGTGTTACCGGCGTCCGTACGTACGTCCCGAAACCTTAACACTCGGCTAAATGGCTTATAATTTTCCTTGCTTGGATCTGCTTCACATTTCACACACACATTGCTCCAATGGTCCTCTACCGCCCTGTGACAAATCCACATTCGTCCCGCCCCCGCCAAGCCCAGGGTCAAGGTCACAGACTTTGTGCGTTTCAAACCTTAACGCTCGGGTAAATGGCTTATAATTTCTGTTTCCTTGTGTTCAAATGTGTCTCGTTTTCTTTGGCTGCCAGCGGGGGCATTCGTGTGCCGACAGGCCACATTTCTAGTTTAAATATGGTAGAGTATGATCATTTGACAACATAAAATAAAAGTAATTATACCCACCGCAACGAGAATACTGGAGTCAGGTTGTCCGTGCGTCCGTCCGTCCGTCACTAAACTTAACATCAGAGAAATATTGTTATAACTTCTATTTCCTTCTTCTAAAATGCTTAATATTTCACACATGCATTCCTGTAAGACTCTGCTGCCATGCTGTGCCAAATCCACGACCGTCCAACCCCCGCTGATCCCAAGGTCAAGGTCAAATACTTAAGTCTCTTTACAAAACTTAACATCAGATAAATATTTTGTTTAATTAAAACTTCTATTTCCTTTCATCCAAAATGCTTAATATTTCACACATGCATTCCTGTAAGACTCTACTACCATGCTGTGCAAAATCCACGACCGTGCAACCCCCGCTGATCGCAAGGTCAAGGTCAAATACTTGGTAACATCAGAGAAATAGGTTATAACTTCTATTTCCTTCATTTAAAATTCTTAATATTTCACGCATGCATTCCTCTAAGGTTGTACTATCATGCTGTGACAAATCTACGACCGTCCAACCCCCGCTGATTCCAAGGTCAAGGTGACATAGTTAGTCTCTACAAAACTTAACATCAGAGAAATATGTTATAACTTCTATTTCTTTCATCTAAAATTCTTATTATTTCATGCATGCATTCCTGTAAGGCTCTACTATCGTGCTGTGATAAATCCCACTGATCTCGAGGTCAAGGTTATAACTTATATTTCCTTGCTCAGATCTGCTTCACATTTCACATACACATTGCTCCAATGGACCTCTACCACCCTGTGAAAAATTCACGTGCGTGCCCCCCCCCCTGCCCCCCCCCCCCCCCCCCCCCCCCCCACACACCCTAAGCCCAGAGTCAAGGTCACAAGCCCCACACACTTGGATTTTTTGTTTACATGTTTAGGGGAGTGGGTGGTGGTCGGGCGAATGAGACGGCGTAAATTTACGGTATGGGTTCCTCCTTATAGGAATCATGATTTGCCTTGTTTGGCCCTCAGTTACGTTTTTATCTTTGACTCTTTAGTTACCTGGGAGTTGAATTGGGTTATTGTCCATTATAAAAGTAGTACGATTATTACTGATCCTACTGTTTTTGGGAGGGGCCGAGTGATTCTGGTGTGACGAGGACCTGGCATCAGATCAGGATTATTCTGATTCATATAGTTTTGTTATTGTAAATATTCAGTTCTGATTTTGGGATTCCCCCCCCCCCCCCATTTGTACATGAACATGTACATGTACTTGTACAGGTAATATATGGGATTTAGTACTAAATTCATTGACCCGGCCTTAAATGACCTTAGCTGTTGATAGGCCGTTAATCCCCAACAAATAAACATAGTTAGGGGTACCTGGGCCCACGCGGGGGGTATTCCGTAAGCCTCGCTTACTGACCAATGTAGTTCAATAATGTTTCCTTACCTGCGGAAAGCGCGATATAGTCGGCACTTTGGCGTACGTACGTACGTGTGTCCGGTTAAAGTTTTTGGTTAAGTTTTTTGGTTAAAGTTTTTCGTTATACTATATCTCTGCAACTGCTTTGCCCATTACCTTGAAACTTCACATGGGTGTTTATCATCATTTATATTTTCATTCTACCCCCTCCCGTGCGGCCCCTGTGCCCAATGTCAAGGTCAAATTACTTTGAAGTTTTTGGTTAAGTTTGTTGGTTAAAGTTTTTCGTTATACTATATCTCTGCAACTGCTTGCGGAAAGCGCGATATAGTCGGCACTTTGGCGTACGTACGTACGTACGTATGTATGTACGTACGTACGTGTGTCCGGTTAAAGTTTTTTGGTCAAGTTTTTTGGTTAAAGTTTTTCGTTATACTATATCTCTGCAACTGCTTTGCCCATTACCTTGAAACTTCACATGGGTGTTTATCATCATTTATATTTTCATTCTACCCCCTCCCGTGCGGCCCCTGTGCCCAATGTCAAGGTCAAATTACTTTGAAGTTTTTGGTTAAGTTTGTTGGTTAAAGTTTTTCGTTATACTATATCTCTGCAACTGCTTGCGGAAAGCGCGATATAGTCGGCACTTTGGCGTACGTACGTACGTACGTATGTATGTACGTACGTACGTGTGTCCGGTTAAAGTTTTTTGGTCAAGTTTTTTGGTTAAAGTTTTTCGTTATTCTATATCACTTTTTTTAGTGTCCATGCCTCGCCACAAGGCGCGACATGCAGGCCGCGGCCGTTTAGTTTAGTTATCACCCTTTCCTTTTTTGAGCACAGATTTCTTGTCTGGAGCATAACTCCAACACCCTTTGGAATATTTTCCAGAAAATTCACACATGCATAGACCACAGCTTTGTGTCTTGTGCAAGAATGACAACTCTTGCTTCACTAATTTTCGACCCAGCCTTTAATGACCATAACTGTTGATAGGCGGTTAAACACCAACAAACTAATTTTCGACTTACCTCCCTTTGTTTTTTTACGCACTGATTTCTTGCCTCTTCACACATGCATAGACCACAACCCAAATCTGTGTCATGCTTAATAATGATAAATCTTGCCTAACCAATTTTCGAGTTATCTCCCTTTGCTTTGTTCGCTCACTGATTTCTTGTCTGGAGCATAACTGGAATACCCCTTGGAATATTTTCCTGAAACTTTACACATGCATATACCTGTAAATACCCAAATGTGTGTTGCATGCAAGATAGACAACTCTTGCCTCCCAAATATTGTAGTTATCTGATAATCTCCCTTTGTTTTTTCGCAGATTGATTTCGGGTCAATCCAAAACTTGAGTCCTCTTTGGAATATTTTCATGATAGTTTACACTTACATAACACATGACCCAAAGGTGTATCTCATGCAAGAACGACAACTCTCACCTACTAACATATTACTTATCTCCCTTTATTTGTGTAGTGGCTGCCTGTAGACGGGGACAAGCGTCAATTTCTAGTTTTTATGTACCCTTTCAGATTGCATATTTTCGCCACCCCATCTGTCTGTGATTTGTGTTAACGTTTTTGACTACCAACTATCTCAGTTACCGTAAGTCAGATTTTCTTGAAACTTTATATATTTATTTGTCCTCATCCATATGTTCATTCTATAGCCCATCCAAGTGCTGAAGGTCGAGGTCAAATAAATTGATTTTGAGGGGTACATCGCCTATCAGTTTTCTTGTTTGATTACAAACAAATTATTTCAGTGTTATCATTTATTACTTGTTTAAATAATATATAAATCGAGCTTTGGGAGGGAACTATAATTTAGACAAACTTTGTAATCATGTTTATATTTACATTATCTTTGATAAGATCTTCAATTATGAATGTCACATGGCATGGTGATTTGCAGATTTATTGCCGTTTGCTTTTTTTTTCGCCTGGATGAAGTCGGGGGGGAATTATAATTTGCACCTGTCCGTCCGTCTGTCTGTCTTTCACACATTGTCTGTCCACCGAACTACAGTTTTCAGCCTGTCCTCTACTCCGTATATGTAACTATCACCAAGTGCAGTAAATTGTTCGCTATTCTGACAATCAATCCGGAGTTAGACCCATTTTTATGCCCCCTATGTGATAGCAAGGGGGGCATATTGCGTTGCTCTTCAGGTTCGTCCGTACGTCCATCCGCACATCCGTCTTTGTACATTTACGTCAAAATATTTGTAAGAGTTTCTCCAATTAGAGTCCAGTACTTCATATGGTAGCGTCGTTAATCGCACTCTTGGTTTACCACATGCGGCCCGATACTGGAAACGCGAATATTTTCAATATTCGTGTTTCTGGTATCAGTGTCCTGGGATGGGTTTGACGTCGTACGGGCATGGACTGTGCGTCGGATCGAGGGATGATGATGCACAAGTGGTGTATCGTGGTTTCGTGGTTTGACGTATGGCCTAGGCTCGCGCGACGTCATGACGTCGGCTCATACCATCCGGTTTACTGCTAGACTATTGTCGTCACGTAGGACTGCCAAAACATTTTCACACTATTTTGAGAAAGACCTGTAGCCTATTTCATCAACATTGCAAAGTATACTTTTTACTTTTTCTGCAAAGTATACTTTGAGGGAGAAATTTTCAATTTTATAAATGTATTATTTTTTATTATACTGAATTTATTACATTATCACAGCCATTTTGGCTGTGATAATGTAATAAATTCAGTATAATAATTCTGCATACTTTTAATCATCAAATATATGCAGTCATTAGTTCTATATGACATAATGCATTTCGGGAACAATTAAATGATTACTCCCTCAAAAGGATACTTTGCAATTTTGATGAAATCGGCTACAGGTCGTTGAAAATTCAATAAAAAGGGTGACTTTAAAACAATGTGTATAACTTTTTAACTTTATAGCAATTGTATCTACATTTGTGTATACAATTCTATATAGAGTAGAGAGTTTGTGTACAGAACTCCTCCAAAAACGTTCGTTCTGAAACTATACACACGTCTTCTAGACATATTGAAGATGTGCACCTTGGTGTATTTATGGCGAACAAATATGTGTTGCCTTTGGGCATTTTAATCATGTTTCCATTATTATTAATTAAACGTTTGTTTGCAAAAAATTATTGTGTTATCATATTCATTCATTCCTGGGCAAATCATCTAAAACCAGCCTTTAAAGCTCATATATACCTAGAAAGTGATGAAACAGAATGAGAAGAAATAAAAATTGTATTTCATAGTTCTGAAAAAATTAAGTATCAGTAAAAAACAAAGTGTTTATAATACTGAAAAATAGCTAACGTTTCCAACGCTATTTATGGTTCACTATGTTGCTGTAGTGGTTGTTTCTGAGCATGTGATGGACAATTTAGCCATTGGGATTCGTCCAGACCGGAGACCTGGTTTGGCCCTCGGGTACATCTTTGGCATTGGTGTATGTGATAGTTGAATCTGGTTATACCCCTTATAAGAGTAATTTGAATATTCCTAATCCTATTACTTTTAGGGGGCAGTTTATTTATCTACCGACATATTATTTATCTGTATTGGCAGATTATTTATCTGTACTGGCAGATTATTTATCTGTACTGGCAGTTTATTTATCTGTACTGGCAAATTATGTATCTGTACCGACAGTTTATTTATCTGTACTGGCAGATTACTTATCTGTACACTTGTATGTAATGGCAGATTATTTATCTTTACTGGCAGATTATTTATCTGTACCGACCGTTTATTTATCTGTACTGGCAGATAATTTATATGTACTGGCGGATTATTTATATATACTGGCAGATTATTTATATGTACTGGCAGATTATTTATATGTACTGGCAGATTATTTATCTGTACTGGCAGACTATTAAGCTGTAATGACATATTATTAATATGTACTGGTATATTATTTACATTGACAGGTTTTTAATATATCCCGGCAGAGTATTAATCTGTATTGACATATTAATAATGTGCCCTGGTATATTACTAACCTGTCCTGCCTGACAAATTAAATAATATCATCCACACACGTTTCTGTACGATCCTGATCAGATGACGAAGCTGACGTCACACTGTTTGCAGTTGATGTAGGCCGTGTTCGCATGATTACAGTGTCGATAATTTAAATACTGATACAAGAGTATTAATGCATGTCCTGTCCCCTGTACGTACATGTACGTCAATAGTTTAGAAAAGCTCTGTGCCACACCTCTAATACAAAAAAAATAATGGTAATTATTTAGCGGTTTGTTTTCAATTATATATGTAAATACTTAAAGGTACATGCCCACACATTAGGCACAAAATGTTCTTTATAGGATTTAAATTAGTGTATAATTGTGTCGCTATTCCACCAATTCTAAAAATTACGAGTGCCCGCTATACAGATATAATCATTTAGTAATGTGTATTTTACTGACAGTGACGCGCGGTGGTATCAGGCTATTTTCATATGCAAATGAGGCATGATATTTTTTAATTATTTATACTAATTAAATTGGTCACCTGAAAATATAATATTTTTGACAGATTATAAAGTATGATCATTGCACATACAAACATTAATACAGAGACTAAATACATGTAGTAATGTCCGTTAACATTTTAAGGAAACACGGTTATTGCCCCTGATGTCAATGTGGAAATTTCCGTCTGATATAAAATGTATAATAATGCCAATCAATACATGGGGTAATGGTGAAAGAATATTTATTTTGCCAGAAAATGTCTTAGATGATGTCTCTGATATAGAGAACATTTTGTGTCTACTGCGTGGGCATGTACCTTTAACAACCAGCTGAGGTCAAACCTGATTGCAACGGCATTTGAGACTACTATCAAGGACCTTATTTCCAATATTGGTTTTATACACATGGAACGCATATGCTACATGGTCATTGTCCACTATTTACCTAATTACGGGGGACAGGACTTTTGTGCACGTAATTACAAACACCTCAATTCAGAGTGCATTACTGTTGTCAGTACAATGCTATAACATTGTTAGAATTGTTCGTCGTAGATAGCGATACAATTCGACAGCTTCATCGGCGTTATTCGCAGGATTCAGGCTTGTATCTCGCATAATGCCTATGCATATTTCATAGACATCATTGTCACATGGAATGACTGAGCGAAGTAGGGCTTCCTCCATACACAGGGCAATGTCAGCTTCACTCACTTGACAAATGTAATTATTACATCCCCAAAGAGCTGGAAAATTATACATCATGAATGGTCTTCCATGAGGAACTTGCGGATTCTTCGAAGGTCTGATACTATGTCTGTTCCACACCGACACGGCGATATCCAACTCGTCCTATAAATACAAATAGAAAGGAGATGCATCGTTGTTACCATATTTAACTATTGCATATTTATACTTCACAATAATACGCAATGTCTCTTATATTTAGTAACTATTCATGCCCGTTTTACATCAAAATTTCATGCATCCATTGAATAAGTATTAGAAATACTGTGTTGTGATTTTAAACAGATGTGGACAAACAGTTGTGGGAGTGTGTAGGAATAGTTTGTATGTTACGCTTGAGTGCGGAACATTTCCTAATGAACGCAACATGAGACCGAATATTGAAACTATGTATAACACAATTATTATATATAGCAAGATGATTTACTTAAATGAAACCTGTCAATTAGTCTGGCAGAATTCCAATGTTCACAATAAATTAATGACTCGACGATATAGTTGGCGGCCATCTTGAATTTCACATCCAGGGCGAGAACTAAAATATCAGAAAATTACATCGATGCAAACATTACACTTTCATATGCAGTCAACTCTTTGAATAAAGGTCACCAATAGGAACAGAAAAAAGTAGCATTTGTTCACATGTGCCGTTATTCGCAAGTTGACCACTAACACCGGTTTGACTATTAAAATTGAACTTAAAGTAATAAATTGCTCAACACATGTATACAAGAAATACATTACAATCAAATATATATATATGAGGCTGTGACTGGCGAAATGACTTATTGGGTTGTGATCAGTGTAGCTCCTGATCAAACCGCACACTTCTGTAGCCTGATAACAATACATTTTGCTTTTTGGAAGCATTGCGCCTGTTTCATTGTTGGAATGGCGAACAGTGCAGATCCTGATCAGACCGTGCGGATGCACAGGCTGATCTGGATCTACACTGGTCGCAAAACACATAAACCCCATTTCTTTCTCCAGTCACAGCCATATATAATCAAATTGCTATGCATGTACTGTACCTGAATTAGGGCCAGAAAACAGAACAGAATTAGATTCTTGTCCAAGAAATCTCCAGAGAAGTCTCCACGGTCTTTCAGTTCATTAAATAGTTTTATCCAAAAGTGCATATGCTCACGCCGTAAATATCCCCACCAACTCTCTATCCGCTGATTGGCCGTACTTGCTCCATCCAAGTATGCAGTCTGACTATCAGCATCGTCGCGCCTAAAAATGTCTGGAATGTTCGAACTTGTACATTTTCGGTACCATAGTCACCTCGTACACGACGCGGGCAACCACCATGCTCCTCTACTGCCTGTAAAAAGTAGCCACCAATAACTCTTGGGTCATTGTTGGTATAGTACGCCTTCAACCATATCATTTGTCTTGAAAAACCGCAAATACAACCACTTATGCACACACCAAATGGCTTCAGCTTATCGTACCCATCCAGATGCCAGATAAAATTAGGACCTGCCGAATAATATAATCTTCTACGGATACCCCCAGCAGTTCTGAAAGCCAGTCCTACCGGATCCAACTGTTGTAGAATTTGCCGAACGTCATTTTGTCTCAGTGTCAACCCAAATTCACTATATCTATGCCACATGATTTGATATCCATGCAGCTGACCCGATACCCTCAGCTGTTCCTGTATAAACTCTACCGCATCACGTGGCTCACAGTATGACCTGCGACCAAGATGTAATGATTGCAATATCCTTTTCAAATGTCTTAAACTCAGTCGGATGTTATGTTCCTTTTCCAATATATATATTAATTCTCTATATTTAATACCGAGAATAAAGTAAAACTTATATCAAACCACGTCGATTTGCATCCATTCTCTGTTAATTTTCATTCAAGATGGTGGTGTAATATCTGCTATCCTATTGGCTGAGTATGTCGTGGGAACGAGATGCTATGTCGTGGTAACGAGATGCTATCTCGTGGGAACGACATAGCTAACGCGTGGTAACGAGATCCTATCTCGTGGTAACGAGATGCTATGTCGTGGTAACTAGATGCTAAGTCGTGGGAACGACATAGCTAACTCGTGGTAACGAGATGCTATCTCGTGGGAACGAGATGCTATGTCGTGGTAACGAGATGCTATCTCGTGGGAACGACATAGCTAAGTCGTGGTAACGAGATGCTATCTCGTGGGAACGAGATGCTATGTCGTGGGAACGACATAGCTAAGTCGTGGTAACGAGATGCTATCTCGTGGGAACGAGATGCTATGTCGTGGGAACGACATAGAAAAAAGATTGCACATGTCCCTTTTAAGCTTCCGTACATATCAGTAAATTAAATATTACTGAATTTGTATATCTGTATAGAGGGCACTCATATTTTTATAGAGAAGTTATATTATGACTAAAAGAGAATCTCGTTTTTTTGTGCATTTATGATAGTTTGCACAAAGATAACAGTGCTTTTTAAAGAAGTTATATTATGACTAAAATAGATTCTCTTTTTGTTGTGCATTTATGATATTTTGCACAAAGATAACTGTGCTTTTTTAGAAAAGTTATATTATGACAAAAAGAGAATCTCGATTTGTTGTGCATTTATGATAGTTTGCACAAAGATAACAGTACTTTTTAAAGAAGTTATATTATGACTAACATAGATTCTCTATTTTTGTGCATTTATGATATTTTGCACAAAGATAACTGTGCTTTTCGAAATAAGTTATATTATGACTAACATAGATTCTCTATTTTTGTGTGTATTTATGATATGTTGGGCGAAGATAACTGTGCGTTTTTAAAGACTATATTAGGACTAATATATATATAGAGATTCTCATTTTGTTGTGTTCATTTAAGATATTCTGTCCTAAGATACATATGTTAATTTAAAGATCCTATAATATGATGTATAACGTAAACATATGAATATTTTTCTGCAGTATTACAATTTGAACGAAGATAACAACAATTTCTTTAAATGAGGACTTACAGCCTTAAGGGCTTGTCCGTGCCAATGACATTTCGTCCCTGATAAAGTTCGCACCAGGACTGTTCGT
Organism: Conchocele bisecta; assembly: GCA_029237695.1. Taxonomy (NCBI): domain Eukaryota; kingdom Metazoa; phylum Mollusca; class Bivalvia; order Lucinida; family Thyasiridae; genus Conchocele; species Conchocele bisecta. The sequence goes on along the minus strand of CM055265.1, from coordinate 162,374,895 downwards.
GCCAGAGTTCGGATAATTTTTTTCCACCGAAAGCTGCGAACGTTCGTACCAACTTTAAAACAGGAACTGTTTGCACCGTGTTAATTATTTCCTTAATTGCCAGACTGTTCGATAATAGGTTTATAATATCATTTGCATGTTCTGTTAAACCGCAGGAAACACCCATTTAAGCCAGGTATTTTAGAATTTGGCAAGGAAATTAACGTTAACAAGCTAATAATTTTTTTTCGGGAAAAAAATCCAGAAAAACTTACTGAACAAGACAAAAATGTCCCCGGGCTTTCAACCGGTGCTTCCAAGATGGCCGCCAAAATGGCCACCAAATCACGCATGTTACGGTTATATATGATAAATCAAACTACTATAAAAAAATATCATATATATGAAAGATATAAAATATGACACTGAGGAAAATATTAAATAAGGCTATTTAGCATTTTTTGACTAACATTTTTTCAAGATGGATGGTAAAATGACAGCCAAAATGGCCGCCTAGTCTAACTTAGGTTTTATATGTATTCTCAATTTTGACAAGGTATAATCTAACCCAACACCGGTAGGTAATACCCGCAACATCGAATATAGTCGCAGCTTGGATAGTTGAAAACTACCACTGAGTGATGTCCTCGCTTCACCTCGTGTGTAGCTACGTAGCGATACTGGTCCAATGATGCGAACTCCTCAGTACCGTACAACGCAAGAAGAAACATTTCCCCTACAATAGCAACTTGATCGCGCGTGCTGGACACGCGATTGAACACATCCATGTGAGTCTGTTTGAAGTATCACCACGTCGCGTACAAACGAGGTGTTACGAGGACATCACTGTATGCTGATCTCTGTACCCATCATTTGCAATAACATTTGCTATTCACAATAAGAAAGTGTGTAGGTTGGTCTGTGCATACCTTCGTTACAAATTGCATTTAACACCTGACCCCGGACATGCTATTTTATGTGAAACATTACATGAACAATTGGCCTTATTACAGACACTTGGAGATAAACAGCTTTGCTATGTAATTTACAACACAACACGAATTTGTGCGAATGATCACCATTATAGACAATATCAGTAAGGTAATCAAGTTAAGTGTTATGTGGAACAACACATTCAATTATGTACACGGATTACCTAATTATTGGCGGGATACTGCATGTCAGCACCATAATAGAAATAATTTGTGTTAACTATGACTCATCATAATTAATAATGATTTTATATTAGGAACACATTTTTGATATTTAAAAAAATATAATTATACCATACTGTCGTCATCACAAAAGACATATAATTATAATCTACATCATAGTAATACCAACCGACCGCATAATTTCAATCCATTATTAAGCTCCACTTGGTTTAGTAATAATGTGTGTATTCCTTATTTTAAATGTATATATAGGGGAGATAATTTGGTATTGCATATCAATAGTGTTCTGTAACGATCCAGCTATTAAACTCATATTATGGATAACTAGATGTCGATGTAGCATACCATAGTATATTTTGACATATTGGCATATTTAAATAAACAGGAATAATAACTGCCTCAATTAAATTCTTAATAGTAGCAAATGTGTGCCATTGTCATTGTCAAGCAACATATGTTTTCTCAGAGTCTGGCTCATATGTCTCTGATAGGATGTACAATGTAACATTCTGGCTCGAATAACCCGTTCTCTCTTTTCTCATCCACACTTTCCTTTTAATGTTAATATATACATCTATGCTCTTTAACAAATATGTGAATACCATAGCCTTAGCTTTTTGAATTATTATCCAGTTGTTATTATATCAATGTACTATTAACTTAATGACTTAATGGTATAGATACCGATTATGAGCTTGTGCTTATACTTCAGCTATATTTAATAACTTCTATTTGGCCCATTTTTATTTTAGAGAGAAGCCGGTAATTCGTATTTACCCACAATTCTTGCATCACTGATATGTATTCTCAAGTAAGTATTTTTTTTTATACACGCAAAATAGAGATATAAACCCTAAGGGGGCCTATGAGCAAGGCAAAACTAAACGGTAACAATACAACCATATATAACTATGGCACGGGTACAACGGTGCTTGCAGAGTCTTCAACATAGCAAAACTTCACTCCACAACCATGCAGCGGTGTACGGTCCCCAAGAAAACCAATAACAACATAAACAGGAAAAACAAACCACAAAATACAACAAAAGCTCCACAAAACAGTTCCCCCAAAGAATCACTAAGAAAATAATAACGGTCCTAGCAGATAAAATTTAGAAACAATAAGACACGTCACAAGAAGACACGAAAGCAAGGCTTCCGCCTTGGAACGGTCAGTGAAGATATCTCCACTGGGGTGTTAAACCTGTTTAGCGCGGCGCCGCAAACCTCCCACTTACCCTGCCATCGTGTCTCTACGAGACAATACATGAAACTGGAACAAAATCACAAGTAATAAGAACGAATAATAGTCACTATAAACAAGGAAAATACAATGATATAATGATGATAAATAAGTGAAATGCTCAAATAATAAATGAGATAAGAGAACATCACAAAACTGAAGTCAACAAGTCACAATGTAAGTCACTGAGCAACTACGAATTATCGGTACCCGTTTACAGTTGTGTAAACTTAAGCAGTGTGGATAAAGTGTCTTGCTCAAAGACACGCAACGCCTCCAGTCGAACCTACGACCCTTGGATCAGAAGCCCGACGCTCTAACCCCTAGGCCACTGCGCTCCAAATATTGACCTTACCTTGCCTCTGTGTAGTGCCTGCAATAGGGAGATGACCCCGATAAGTAATGCTTTCGGCCAACTCCCATTATTTAGTGTGAATTGTCTTATACATGTATAGTAGATTCAAGCTGACCTGTCGGCTTGACCTTCGACCCGAATATTCATGAGTCCATTTTACAGATAGGGGTGCAATGGTTTTGCCGTTACTTGTAACTCGCAATCATTCACATAACCGTTATATATTACACCGGTTGTAGTTGACATCTACACATGGCATGATGACATGCTATATTTGGGCCGCCAGATGGGAAAACATACCTTATGACAAGGGATCAACATAGTCCCAGATCAGCATGCGCAGTTGCCCACTCTTCAGCTGCCAGTGTGCTTTATCACCATCAGCACAGTGATTACCGACCATAATCTCAAATGTGTAGATGTGCTTATGCTGTTGAGCCAATGTCATAAGATCCCTTTTCGCAATCGGGACCCATTTATGAACGACATGCTATAGGTCCTTGGCATACCGACTAGTTGTGTGTGATGAAAGTTTACCTTTTATGAACATAGAACAGTCCAAATTACGTATGTTAATTGTGAAAGGTGAAAGGTCAAGCGAACAGGTCAGCTTGAAACCATAATACCATAATGAATCAAATATTGTTTAAGCTAAATACATGCCAGACTGTTCGAAGCTGTCATCATTTGACTGAGTCGAGGTGAAGGCCTCAGCCAAATCTTCAGCTAGGACATAATTTCCTAATATGTCCCATTTTTCAAATGGGCGTATAAAAAAACAAATGTAAGCAGGGGTGGAAAATCTTTTGAATGAAGGTTGAGGTCTATGCAAATGCACAAGTGAAGTATGAAAACATTTCGCGAAAGAAAACAGACATTAAATATAACCAATTGTTGTCTATTGCCAAACCCAATGTCAAGGTCCAATGATTTTGATATTTGCTTTAAAAGTTTTAAAGTGTTTGCTTTAACTTTGTAAATTATGATGGATTCACTTGAAGCATTGTATACATCTGTATCATTATCCATACTTTCATTATGTGGTCCATCCATGCTGGCCCCACGCCCAATATCAAGATCAATAACTTACTTGTGTTACAGGTTTAGCATGAAAGTTTTAGCTTCATATCCTTGTAACCCTTCGGTTTATTTACTTGATACTTTGCATACATCTATATCATCATCCATATCGGTATTCCATGCTTGATCTGTGCAGCCCCCATGCCAATGCATGGTTAAGGTCAAATTTGTTTTAAAAGTGTTAAAAGTGCAAATTTGTTTTCATTTAAAGTAAAAGCAGCATCTGGAGCATCTGTCGATTTTATCGAAACATCTAGTTTCATGCAATTCACATAAATTTGTGACTGGCTCACAAATAACTAACATTATGTATGATGGACTTCTTTTATAAATATTTAGCGATTTTAATCTTATCTAGGAAGAAGACTATATTTTATTTTATAAATTTATATTTTTATTCCCTTACAATGTGATGTTACTTTTGCTACTATAGTGGCTTAAAAGACCCTTTCCTGAACCTATTTTTTATAAAAGAAAAAACCCTGGGAGATATATTCCTCCCTTTAGACTAGTCCTATTCCAAGCGAACTCGTGCTTGAAATCACTTACTTTAAAAACTATTGTTGGTCATTCTATATCACAGACAAACTATCTCACATTTATCCGTTTGGATGTCTACCAAAGTAAGTTTCATATACGTTATTGAAACTCAAGAATACATTATTTAAACTCAATAATTACTCTAAGTCTAAACATTGTCTCATAAGTAAACAAAATACTCTAACATTTGTGTCAGTCATATGGAATGACAAACTCCAGTGGCCATGAAAATGTCAGTACTTGAAAACAAATAGTTTGGAAGTTAATCAATGCATGCCCACTGAATGGTGATAGGGCATATAGTGTTACCAGTCACGTGCATCACAAACACTTGACATTTTGTAAATTCTTTCTAATTTATGTTTTCCTCCATGGAATCTCTTTATATTTGGCTGATGTATTCCTATCATCCTCCTGCTGTAGTCTGCACAATGTTCCCTGCCCCTGCTCAAGCCCAAGGTCAATGTTATTCACATATAGCTTCATCGTTCGATAAACTTAACATTTTTATGTTTCCATTTACGGAATATTTTCATATTTGGCTGATGTCTTCCTATCATCATCCTGCTACATTTTGCACAAGGTGCCCCACCCGTGCTCAAGCCCAAGGTCCAGGCCATGCACTTATAATTCTCTTAGTTGTTCGATAAACTTAACATTTCGTAAATTCCTTTCCATTTCTGATTCCCTTTATGGAATATTTTCATGTTTGGCTGATGTCTTCATATCATCAACCTACCTCATTCTATACAATATGCCACGCCCCCACTCAACCCCAAAGTCAAGGTCATTCAGTTATAATAACATTTCGTAAAATTATTTTAGCATATGTTTCCTTTCATGGATTTATTATTCATATTTAGATGATGTATTCACATCATCATTCAGCATTAAATGCCCAACCCAGGCATAACCGCAAGGTCAATGCCATTCACTTATATATTTTCTAAGCAAATATGCCCTCGCATTTCTTTGGCTGCCAGCAGGGGCATTCATGTGCCGATAGGCCACATTTCTACAATAATGTTCTAGTATCTAAGATTTCAACCTGAGTAAATACTAGCCCAGGTACGCATTGCTGTGTTGGTGGTGCAGTGGCTGTGGACATACGCGAGTCACTGCTCACTTGCTTTAGTTTCTCATTGAAAGTATATGCTGTGGCTATCATTAAACCATCTTGATGGGACAGTTCAAATGAATTGTCAGAGTATATACTTTGGTTGACCTGAGTATGCAGTGCGAGGTGAGCTCTTGTGATCACCCACTGTTCATTGTTCGTCTGTTCACACTTGATAAACAACATCTCCTCCAAAACCAGTGGGTGGTAGGTGGGATCATGACTTGTGATGGGTAATTTAACGATCGGGGTTCTAGTGACCTAATGATCGAACCAATCAAATTCTGGTCAAGTTTGGAAACATTCCAGCAAGTAGTTTCTAGATCTTATTTAATAGTGTTTTTTTTTTCATTTGACCTACTGACCAAGTTTTTCAAACAATCAAAATCTTCTGAACTGTTTTGCACCAAAAGATGCTTCCTGTGAAATTTCATCAAAATTTGCCCATTGGTTTTAGAGGAGTGAGTGAGTATTGGTGTTTAACGGCCTATCAACAGATCAGGTCATTTAAGGCCGGGCCAATCTATAATTGCATTGTTTGGTCACACTGTGCCATGTTATCCTATTGTTAAGCATTCACCATTGATCACATTGATCAATTATACTATTTTAAATTGTGTTACCGAAACATCTAAACCATTCACACTATATTATCAATTTACCGAACTGGTCATTTACCAAAACATCCGTAAATCCATGCCACAACCGCTTATCAGCTGTCAAACAGCTACCTAACTCATTTAGTTTCTTGTTATGTCAGTAATATAACCAATATAAATTAAATCCAACCAACGTCTATTTTTGTAATGTGCTTTGTGAGTGTTTTTGATAACTTTTATTCGTTTGCCGATCATTTTAATTACACTGTAGTGTCATAGGATACCGTATCAGACATAAACAACAACAGCAACAATGGCGTTCTTATTGAGTTTAACAATGAATTAAACACTTTCTCGGGTATATTCTTTAGTAAATTAAATAGTATTCTTAGTTTTCTGTTTGCTGCACACAACTTTGTTACCATACATACATATTATATACAGAATATGGACTCACGTATCCCTAGCCTGTCCTGTAGGGGTTGGCTAGAGATACGGTCACGTATCCCTGGCCTGAGATGCTGGATATACGGGCCCGTATCTCTAGCCACTGCCTTCGTGAATATTGGTCAAGAAATGTGGAATATTGTTTTCAAAAACTATTTGCAACTGGTGGAGCACCATAGAACTGACAGGGCCGGTGCGATCAAGTGAATTATACTATGCATGAAGACAGGTTGATTTTCTATAAAACAACATCCTGGTTGCTCTAGATTATGTATATAACTCAGCTTAACTGACATTTATTCTAGAGAAACAATTTTGTTGTCAAAACATATCCATGGGCTGTACATAATAGAGAGAAATGTATTGCATTTTCGACGCCTATTTACTCAGAATCAAGTTTTTTTAATAATGCGAGTGTATTTTATTTGACTAACGAAGAAACCTGTTATGCAATGCAACTAATGTTGTTGGTCAACAATCGAAAGTTAATTTTCTTTTGTTTGTACTGGTTCAGAAGCAACCATTCTAACAAACAAGCACCCCTCAGTATATGCATGTACAACCATGTGATGTTATCTAGCTAAATCACTCTAAAGTAACTATTTCGTGGCGACATACATTTGCATAGCATCTTCGAAATTTTCTGCCTTCTCAAAACATTCTGGAGGAAAATTGCTTATCATTGAAATTTGATTAAATAAATCTTGTGAACAGCCTCACAAAGAGTCAGTTTCGCTAAGTTGTCTAGAGAGTTGTAACAACTCGGCTTCGTTGCAAGGAAGTGACATTGAGCAGTCTCGAGCAGCAAACAACTCTGGCTGGTGATACATTACATCCGGTATTTCCCCTGTCGTCAGTTCGACATCTCTGTGTGCACTTATCCTGTGTGTGTTCCAGTACATTTTCACAATGTCATGTTCATTCTGCAAGATAGGTGTAAACCACAGTCTGATATTTTCAATATCATCTGCATCTGCCGGATTAAACAAACCAATTTGCTCGATATCCCGAAAAATGTTTCTCCATTTAGTTGTAAAATTCCTCTTCAAAAAGTTCCAAAACGCTTCTATGCGCTGGTTACCTGTCGAACGACCCACAATAAAACAGCTGTTCCATCAACATGTCAAAATACAGTCGGGATACTGAATACGGATTATTATTGGACCGTACAACTTTCAACCACAACAGTTTGCGTGAACACCCATCGATTGCTCCATAAATGGGAATTCCGAAGGGTTTTAATTTATCGTAACCATCAATGTGAACAATGCAGTTTGGCCCTTCATTTTTATACCGGCGTCTACTCAATCGATTTCGTTGTCTAAGCATCACACCTTCAGGATCCAACATGTTTACAAGACGTGCAACTGTGATTTGAGTCGCCCGCAATCCCAAGCTCACATTCAAAAATCGCCATAATGTCCTGTATCCAACGTCTATGAAAACTGCTTCATGAAGTTGTTGTATTCCTTCTAGAATTAGAAATGCTGAGGATTCTATGTTGTTTCTACGTAGACCGAGTTTATAAATGATAAGTCTCAGACGAGTCTTGGTTACATCTCTCCCGTGTCTCAGAATCAGAAACGCACGGATTTCCGCCTGTGTGTACATGCACCGGTGATAGTACTTGATAAGGTCTTCAGCACTGGCATCCTGTCCAGGAAAACGGGGCGGAAAACAATATCATACACAATTAATTGATACAATATATAAATTTGGACCGCGTCAAAACAAAATATCTTAAGACTTTCGATCCCAGTGAACACATGCAGCTGTAACGACATCGGTTATTGGTTGGATTGGCGTTGTTACAACGTGATATATTTACTCACTTAAATGCTGGTTTTATGGTGTTAATGAGATGATGAACACGCATGCAGGACTGACGGTAGGAAATACAATCCAATACGCTCATGCATATTCATATCTGTACACAGGTGTTTATTAGATTGGTTGATGTTAAATAAGATAAACAGCTAATTAAAATGGCTATTAATTAATTAATTCAATAAGGCTGTAATATTCTAGAAATAGTTATTATATGAAAATTGGATTGTCAAGAATAAATATATTCAACTTGTATTACTAGTGCATTTTTTAGCATCTGAACAGGAAAAAGAAGTCCCGAGCGCGGGTGTGTTGACAATCAGTCAATAGATTTCCAAAATGCAACTCAACCTCTAATTTCAAGGTGTCACAATTATGTGTGACCCCACATATTTGAAAACTAAACATACATTTTATAGCTATATTTGCAAATAACACAGGTAATAATGAAAATCCCACTATTGTCGTCTATGGAAAACCATTTGCTACCGTCAGCACTGCACATGACACATTCGATGAAGCGCGCTATGCTAGCCATCCGTATTTGTGATCAGTACACATATGGCACGCATGGGGCACGCAACATTCACTGCATAAGTGTTTTTGGCTACGATTATAATGTTACAAATGACGTCAATAACGTCACGTTCAGGCATCCACGCGTTTGCATTCATGGAACAATGAAACGCAGAGAGCAAATAGTTCTTAGAGGTAAAATTATAATGGAATGTGAATATCAAAAACCAAGCAACGGCTATTCCTGGCACAATGCGCGCCATATGTGTACTGATCACAAACGGGGTGATTTCGTTGGCGCATATAGTCCGGGCGTCAAACCAGGTGTTTTGGGATGACCGTGCTTTAGGGTCCGCACAAGTTTTATTGCATTTTCGTGATTACCAACCAATACTATTTAATATTCCGTCGGGTGCCACTCTGGCACCCTTGGGCATTTTGAATAATTTGCGTAAATCCAAGATGGCCGCATTTTTCATATACTTGCTCCTAAGTGCTATTTGTCTGAGCTATAAGTCGCTAGTCAGGTTTTTGGATCCGTGGACTAGTTTGAAAAAGTGTTCGAGTTAAATTACCATTGCATAATTTTATATAAATGGCCGCCAAAAATCAATATATTCATAAAAAATCAATGTATTCCTAGCTAAGAGCCCCGGAATCATATATATCATATAACATGAACAATAAGTGAGAGAAAACACCGAGTCTGTACTTATATCGTGTATGGCAACACATTTATTGTAAATCGTGTTTTTCAAATTAGTAGATAGTGGTTAATTTAACAACTGAAATCTGTTTCGGCATATCTAGCATACATCAAAATGCAAGGAAACACACATATTGTCTACTTATACCGTGTATATGAACATACACATTGTGAACTATGATACTCTGCAGATGACATATGGCGGCCATCTTGGATTTCAATGTCAGGCTAAGTGCAAAATTAACTCACAGCCCTCGCAGCATATGTAACATACATTACACTTTTAACAAATAACAAGCACATATGTTGTACTTATATCTTGTATATTGGTATATATATTGTGAAATATGTTGTGTGTTTTTTTTTCAAGCTAATGAATGGCTGCCATCTTGGATTTGAAGGTCCAAACTTAAAACAGCAATTTCAATCAGTTTGCTGGTCTAACAATAGTGGGGGAAATACACATCATTTTTATTTATAGCTTATTTGCTTACATATACATTGCATTTTACATTTTTCAAAATGGCGGCCATTTTGGATTTTGGGCTCTTGTGGAGTTAGCCCCCATTTCCCAGAGGGTCATAGGAGCTCATTTTCATCTAAAATGGTTCCGGTAGCGGAATTGGCAATAAAAAGATAGGAACAAAATAGTCACGGAACCTCAGAAAATGACTACTATAAACCGTAAATGTCCGTAAATATAGAAAATACAGAGCCTTTGGAAATTTGGCGGCCATGTTGGATTTATGCAACATATTTACCTCATACACATGATCAAACGCTGTTATGTGCTAGACAACTTGAATATATTATATTAAAACACTCACGAGTATCGATGGAGGTCAAGGATAGCAATATTTAGATTTTTAGAAAATATTGATTTTTGGCGGCCATCTTCAATTTATGTAAATTATACAATAGTAAATTAACTCGAACACTTTTTCAAACTAGTCCATGAGTCCATAAACCTGACTAGCGACTTGTAGCTCAGAAAAACATAGCACGTAGGAGCAAATATATGAAAAATACGAAAATTTGGCGGCCTTCTTGGATTTACGCAAATTATTCAAAATTCCCAAGGGTGCCAGAGTGGCACCCGATGGAATATTAAATAGTAATGGTTGGTAATTATGACAATGCAATAAAAGTTCGTGCGGACCCTAATGTACGCTTTTCTGACAGACGCCCGGACTAATATACAGTAAATGCATTAAAACGGACGTTCTGACCAGAGCAACCACGCGGGGAGTTTATTGGGACAAGGTGACATTTGGGATTAATTCTGCGTGTAGGATATATTTCTACATGAGAGTGCATCCACACATGCGTTATCGACACCCACAATGTGAATGTGGACAAATCATACGGCGACATTGGAAGCTCTCTTAAAGGCAGCTAGACGAACGTTTGGTGATGTCAATTTAAGAGCAAAATATCGCGCTATTCACAAGCGGATATGACAAACTATGAGACAGTGGTGTTAAATGGAGGATGCCATTGTTGTAATTGCAATAAATTCTTACCTGATTGTCTTGCATGTTCATCCCGGCAAAGGCGCTATGGTCAGTCCACGAAAGGCGAATGAGACATGTGTATAAACGTATATAATTCGCATATTTTTTCTCAGATGCTCTCTTATATCATATATGTTTTATTAACATATACGATATATAATGTTTAAAATATAGGAACGTATATATTGTGCTTTTAAATTTTTACAAATATAGATTCTTGAGATATTCGATAATATATAAAACATCTATAATATTGACCACCAAACAAGCATGTTATATTTTTCATAAGGGGAACCCTGAATATTACAAAGTTTTACTTATAATCCCTATATGAAAAATACAGGCACACACTGTGATACAGTCATCGATAACATGCACGTTTAAAAGAACAATACAATTATCTTATATATAAATGGAGTGACTTGATAGAAAAGAACAAAACTATATTCAAATTATGCATAAATGCATCAAAACATGTGACATAACTCTTACTCTGACAATATATTCGCTGTAAAACTCGCAGATGGATAATAACTATAAACGTCAGTATTAACAAAAAACAGAAATATATATAATGCATATCACATAGCGTCGTCTTTTTTTTTACTTTACGAGAACAAACTATATTCAAATTAAGTATAAATGCATCAACACATGTGACATAACTCTTTCTCTGACATATATTGATTGTAAACACTCGCAGATCAATGAAAAATATAAAGTTGAGTATTAACAACAGCAGAACGATATAATTCGTATTATGTATTGCAAAATTATTTTTTTTTACTTTATGTAAAGGGGGGTTGGTATACGCTTCCGTAGATATCTACTAAACTATAAAATATATCTTATAAAAAGTAGGAAATACCGAGTGCTACTTTTGATGCCGCACTATATTGACTAATTGATTAAAATTTGAATTTCAACCAATGACAACTCTACAGACAGGTTCGACTGTATTTGTGTTTCCTTTCAAGTATTGGGTGGTTGGTTGGGAGCAGCGAAGGGTAATTTAACGATCGGAATGCCGACTTACATGGGTTGTCCCTCATTTACATGCCCCCTGTACTTGAGAACATAATCCTGTTATGCTCCATTAAGAAATAATAAGCTTATAGCTAATCCTATTACTTTGGGGCAGAGCTAAGTGACTCTGGTGTGGCATGGACCTAGCACCAGGTAAGGATATTCTGATTTCAGGACTGAATATATAGTTCTGTAACTATTGAGTTCTTATTTTGGGAATTTCCTTCATGGACAGGTTGAATGCGGGATAGTCCAACCCGTTGGCCCGGCCTTAAATGACCTTAGCTGTTGATAGGCCGTTAAACACCAATAATCAATGCCCACTCCTTCTTTCCGGAATGCCGACTTACATGGTTTGGCCCTCATTTACATTTTTGACTTGAGAGCTAAATCCTGTTATGCCCATTACAAAGTAATAACATTAGAGCAAATCTTATTACTTTTTGGCTTGACGCATGGCATAGCATCGACCTGGCACCAGATCAGGATATTTTTCAGGGCTGGATATATATATTTTGGTAAATATTGAGTTCTGAGTTTCTGGAATTTCCTCATTATGTACTGGTAGAATACGGGATAGTCCAACCTTAGCTGTTAATAAGTCATTAAACATGGGCAAAGAAAATTGCTGCGGCGCTAAATTATTGGGGAGAATTAATTATTTTTTAACTTAATTAAACATTCCTAAAAATATATAAGATATCTTATATAGTTTAGTAGATATCTTATTTACAATATTAATGTAGATATCTACCAAACTATGTAAGATATCTTATATACTATATAATATACCTAATAAAATATATAAGATATCTACTAAACTTTAGTAGATATCTTATATAGTTTAGTAGATATCTTATATAAAATTGTATGATGATATCTTATAAACTTTAGTAGATATCTTAGTATTATATAAGATATCTTCTAAATTATATAACATATCTACTAACGTTTGTGAGATATCTTATATACTTTTGTAGATATCTGATATGAAATTGTATATAATATATCTACTAAAGTATATAAGATATATTATAAACTTTATGAGATATCTCATATAGTTTATAAGATATCTACTATAGTTTATAAGATATCTACTAAAGTTTAGTAGATATCTTATATATGTGCTTTTTAATTAAGATATCTTATTTATTTAGTAGATATCTTATATAATACATTAGATATCTACTAAAGTTTATGAGATATTTTGTTTTGGGAATAAATAGTAAAACGGCGTGCCATAGGTACATGCCCACTCAGCAGGCACAACATTTTCTTGATAGAAATTAAATAAGTGTATACCTGTGTCACTATTCCACCTGTTCTAAACATTGCGAGTGCCCGCTATACAGATTTAATAATTTAGTAATATTTATTTTCCTGATAATGACGCGCGGTGGTATCAGGCTATTTTCATATGCAAATGAGGCATGATATGTCTTATTAATTATAAAAATTAAATGCGCCACATAAAAAAATAGTATTTTCGACAGATTATCATTGCACATCAAAATATATTACAGAGAATAAATAGTAATGTCCGTTAACATTTTAAGGAAACACGGTTATCGCCCTTGATATCAGTGTGGACATTGTCGTATGATATAAAATGTATAATAATGCCAATGGTGAATGAATGTATATTTTGCCAGGAAATGTCTCCGATGATGTCTTTGATATAAAGAACAGTTTGTGCCTACTGAGTGGGCATGTACCTTTAATTAGTTAGACCTATAAAGAACATTCTGTGCCTACTCAATGGGACCCTAGCTTTCAGCATGTAATCATAAAGCATGTTCCATTTTGTTTTGGATCAAACGTTTATGATTTGAGAGACCAGTTAGCCCTTCAACAAATCAGGCCACTCTATTCATATGTACGACACCACAAATGAATGAAATTTTGACACAAACTAGTACACGAAACGTGTGTACATACGTTCCGACCACAGGTTGAAGTAACGGACCGAGGTCTATAAATACATTAAATATGCCTAAAAGCATCAATGAAGGAAGAAAAAAAAAGATTTTTTTTTACTCACTCCTTATACTCCATTATAGAATAATGGAGTATAAGGAGTGAGTAAAAAAAAATCTTCATTCATTTATGCTTTTATGCATATTTAATGTATTTATAGACCTCGGTCCGTTACTTCAACCCGTGGTTCCGACGGGTGTATCTGCATCTAAACTGCTAGGTGCATTAGTTTGGAACGCCAAATCTACATAAACTCAAATAATTAATGCTAGCTCTAAATATGTAATGCTAGCTCTAAATATTTAATTCTTACTCTAATTATTTAAAGTTGCTAGCTCTAAATAATTATAGCTAATTAGAGCTAGCATTACATATTTAGAGCTAGCTCCAAATGATTTAGAGAGCTCTTTAAATGATCGCACAATTTGGTAACGAATATAATTATGGTGTAAGCATGTGGTATATTTACTTGTGTTTGCGTATACTTAACACACCGTTCATGTCATATACGGTAGTATACCATATCTTGGTAAAAAATATGTAAACCAATGTATCGTGCATGATGTTATGTAGTCTTGCATTTTGTTTGCTACATTTTTGTAAGCAATCATTTTTAGACCACATAGAACAAAACTGGGGTTGGTTCCATTTTTAGACAATTCCTATGGCCGCCATCTTGAATTTCAAATGGCCGCCCTGAAATGCTATAGCGGACATTTGGTTTTCAAAATTGCCGCTATGTATTGTGTGTTTATTGTAATTATTGTCGTTGAAATCGTTAGGTTATGTTGATGTTGTGGGTACATTTTTGGAAACAATGTTATTTGTATCATCTACAGGAGTCAAGTAAATACAGCATGGGTTGGTTCCATCCTTTTCTGAATTTCAAAATGGCTGCCGTAAGAATCGTACAATTATTATATAATCATGGATAAATCATTTATACTGCTGTTTTTCCTATCTATAATTATACTGTATATGAACTTATATGAGTCAATGTCTAAGCACTGTTTTATGTCCGACATGTTGGATATCAATATGGCCGCTGTGTGTATGAAGGAAATGTATTAATTACGATACTGAATTCACTCAGCACTTGCAATCAGTTTCATTACCAGCTGCATTAGAGTCTTCATATAGTCGTTCCTGAACGTTAGTGTTGGCACAATTACAAAACCGTCAAGTGAGTTAAATACATAAACTCTATACCCTATACAGAATTGTATGCAAGAAAGTGTTGACAAATGTTCAATACGTGAAGAAGACATATGTAAAATTTCATATTCATTGAGAGAAAAGTGGAATACACAAACTGAATGGCTAAGTTGAAAATGTGTATTGTTGAGGATTTCGTTTTTTTTTCGTAAGAAAATAAAAACTAATTGTGCATGTTAATATATGACTCGACGGGACTGGAAAACATTTGTATGCAGTTCATGGAAAACAGTCTGACAACAAAAGAATGTGTCGAAATACATTTGAAAAGAACGTCAAAAAATAAATGCAGATAATAAATAGTAATTTACGCGTTGACATTTTAAGGAAACATGGTTATCGCCCGTGATATCATTGTGGAGATGTACGTCTAGAGCAGATCATATATCAGCACTATTGGTTTAGATAGCAAAAACAAATGATTTATAAAAAAATATATACAGGCAAATTGCGTCACATTACCATTAATGTGAAGTTTTGGACCACATTCTGACAAACACAGGCATTTTTCATTTTTTAACAGCAGCCTGTGTTCAAAGACATATGATTATAACCAGCAGGAACAATATAGGAATTAAGTGTATAATTGTGTCACTATTCCACCAGTTCTAAACATTACGAGTGCCCGCGATACACATATACCGTAATCATTTAGTAATACTTATTTCACTGATAGTGGCTCGCGGTGGTATGATATTCAAATGAGGCATGGTGTTTTTAATTATTTATACTAATTACATTCGTCACCTTATAAAGTATGATCATTGCACATCAAAATATAAACACAGAGAATAAATATTAATGTCCGTTAACATTTTAAGGAAACACGGTTATCGCCGTGGAAATTCACGTATGATGTAAACTGTATAATAATGCCAATCAATACGTGCGGTAATGGTGAATGGATATTTATTTTGAAACACAATATTCTTTATAGGGATTAAATAAATGTATAATTGTGTCACTATTCCACCAATTCTAAACATTACGAGTGCCAGCTATACAGATAATCATTTAGTATTATTTATTTTACTAATATAATGACTCGCCGTGGTATCTGGCTATTTTCATATGCAAATGATGCATGTGGTGATTTACGTCTGATATAAACAGTATAATAATGCCAATCAATAAGTTGGTAATGGTGAATGGGGATTCTGCAATCAATAATAACATTAACTAGAAAGTGTGGCCTGTCGACGCACTTAGGGCCCCTATTTGAAATATGTTTCAAAAGCTTTCAAAGAAATAAACAGACGGACGGACGGACGTACCATCAGTAGTGAGCGTAATTATATTAATGTGGAATGATGTATATTTACTAATTACTAATGCATGTGTGCAATATGAAGATGTTAGCTGAAGGCAAGCATAAAGTATAGGGGATTTGAGAAACTCTTACAACAAGTTTCAAATAAATAAACAGACAGACGGACGGATATACGATTGTGCCGATGCTTGCTACGTCAACACATGTCTGGTTGAGGTCCGAGACTCTAAGTTAGCCAACGAAACGAAAACACCTAACACAGTTGCTATGAGATGGATGACATTGTCAATGCTGATGTTTGTTCTGTAAGGTATAAAGAAAGGTAGAGTACAACCTACTGGAAGAGGTAAGCAAGGAAATACATACACACTGTTTACTAGCGTTTCAAGACAAGAGAACATTTTAGAAAAATGACTGTCACTAAAACTTGTGAAGGTGGCATGTGCGATATATGTATGTACCGTCAAATCTACTCAGGAACATGTACATGTTCTACGCAGCAGAACGACAGTGATTCGCAGAAAATGCAACAGAAAGCCTTTAAATAGCAAGTTATTGGTGAACAACTTGTCAACCTAATGTCCAAATCCCCCTATATTTTGACAAAATTCCCAATATTTTGTTAAAAGTCCCTTATATTTTGCCGTCAATACCCCTATGTTTTCAAAATTGCCCCTATGTTTTCACAAAATCTGAGTTGATGCACTGAAGATGAGAGTGGTCATTCTTGAATGAAACACGCCTTGGTTTATGCAAGTGTGAAATATCATGAGCATATTCCAAAGAGTAAATTAATCAAGTTTTACATTGACAGGAAATCGATCTTTATTTCTTTATACACAGCCAAACCCCTCGCGGGGAGGCTTAGTAGGCTGCGCTTCAGCAGCAAGTTAGTAGACAAAAGGCAGCAACAGTGTGATAGAAGGTATGACAACAGATGAAAGGTTAAAAATAGATCGAAAAGATAAAATTAGGTTAAAAAACAATCCACAGTGTCTTAAGTGAGGGAGTTGCGGGCAGTGCCCAAGGATGACATGAAATGGTCAAGGTCGGGTTGGGTCACTGTGTGTTCAGACAGGGAGTTACACTGTACCAGGGAAGAACGAGTACATGTAAAAGTCTGTATTTGTATGTACTTGACGGAAAGTCATGTACTGGCAGTAGTGAGAAATTCTGTGTGACGGCTGTATGTATTGTGGGAGTGGTGTGGGGGTCCCAGATCACTGAGGCATATTCGATCTGGGGGCGGACTAGAGCTTTCTGTTCGCGTACTCTGTTGTCTGTAGTTTTGATATTCCTTTTGACAAACACCAAAGTACTGTATGCTTTGTGATGTTTGTGATGTGCTGGTTCCAAGAGGGATTATTGTTGATGGTGACGCCGATGTATTTGGCTGACGAAACTGCTTCTAATACCTGGCCATTCAGTGTGTATGAGGATTTGACTGGTGTTTTTTGACCTTGTGATGTGCAAGACCTGGCACTTGGAAAGATTAAAATACATGTCCCATTTTTCCCCATACTTGAAGTGTGTCCAGGTCCTGTCGTAGTTTTTTGCCATCGCCCTCATGTCTGATATTGATGTATACTGCATCATCATCCGCGAAGCGGCGCACCTGTGACATTATATGGTCTGGAAGGTCCTTGATACAAAATAGAAAGAGAATGTAACCTAGTACTGAGCCTTGAGGGACACCAGAGGTGACCGGGACTGATCCCGATTCCTCGCCATCAACGACTTCCTTAATTCTGACTTCGGCCGTTAATGAAACCTTTGACCTAATTTAGTGTATGGTCTCGGACACTGTAACAGTGGAGTGTATGCAGTAATTGTTCATGGTTTACTTTGTCAAAGGCTTTACTAAAGTCTAGTAGGACCAGGCCTGTCTGATTGTCAGAAAGCATTCCTAGTTAGGTCTTCGACTATCATGGCTAATTGGGTTTCAACAGGATCGCCTTTCGCGGAATCCATGTTGTAATTCGTACATAATGTTGTTTGAGTTTAGGTGCTTGCATAGGTTGGATGTGACGATGTGCTCTATGACATTGCATACTATGCATGTAAGTGAAATTGGGCGATTGTTTTCCGCTAATGTCTTCTCAACTTGTTTGAAGAGTGGAGCTACATTTGCCACAGACCATTATGTTGGAATAACACCTGTTGGAAACGATTTGGTGAACATTACCTGTACTATTGGGGCTATTTCATCTCGCAGCTGTTTCTATAGGACCGGCTTGTAGTTTGTCTGGGCCTGCTGCTTTCTCTGTTTTTAGGTTTTTTAATAGTTACAATACCTTTAGTGGACATCTGTAGATCAGGCATGATACGAAAAGTGTTGAAGTTTAAGGGAGTCGTTGTCTGTTTTAGATGCGCCGTTTCCGCTAGTTCCTGTACCTTCATTTGGTTGAGTTGGGAAAGGCCAGTGTGCTCTTTGGAGTGAATTGATCGTTTAAGATGTCTGCCTTTTCTCGAGTGTCTGAACACAGCTTACCATTCGTTTGTAGAGGGGAATGCCATGTTGGTCTTGTTTGGAGCTCTTAAGAAAGGAGAATACCCAGCAAACACGACTATATCGGGCCGATATCGGCATCAAGTCTGAATATCGGCCGATATTGCCGATATTGGTCCAATATCGGGGCAATATCCGATACTTGTCGCTAATCATGTGAATTTTGAATGCGGATTACCAATATCGGCCAGATGTCGGGCCGTTGTATATACTAGTTTTACACACACATTTCATTTGATTTTCGCTTTAATTTCCCACATCAGACAATTATCTGGCTCAAACAAGAAACCATAATTGTGAAATTGCGGAAATATTTTTAACTGAGCTTATTTGTTATGCTCATATTGGCCCGATATTGGACGATGTGTATTATCTAAGTGGCATATATCTACGTGATACATATATAAGGCTATATAGTATATACATACTGTTTATAAATCCCCAAAAGAGTATTTGAAATATTTTCAAAGATGGCGGCTAATATTCATTTACAGTCAGGAAGTGAACTTGTTTGCTTTTAAAAAGCGAATTTATGTTAGTGAGATTCGTTTTTAGTGCAGCTTACACTCGAAATCTTTGAGATTTATGTTATTGTATTAGTAACTGTAAAATCTATGCCGAAAACCCACCACAAGAAGCGGTTTCGACACGCTGTAACACGTTGTATAGGCGAGTAACGATGACGATTTCGTGTGGCTGTTTCTTTAAATTGTGACGAATGCGAATTTTGAAACTTTCATAATTACTTAATATTCATACCCGGGCGCATTTGAATTGTTTTGTACATTGTTTAGAAGGGTGTTTCATATATATACAAACAATAATTGACCATCCAAGACACGCTAGAATCACCTGTGCAGACAACAGGTTAACGTTTCATTTGTGTCGCGCCCGCTTGAGGACAGCGCGATATAGTCGGCACTTAGACGTCAGTACGGACGTCCGTACGTACATACGTGCGCCCGCATTTGCGTTAAAGCTTTTACGTATGATACATCTCTGCAACCGATTCACTTATTGACTTGAAACTTCACATGCATGTTTACCATCCTCCAAATATGAGTTATGTGCGAAATACCCATGCTGCCCAAATGCTCAATGTCAAGGTCAAATGTCTTAGAAGTTTGCGTTAAAGTTTTTGTAAACTTTTCGTTAAAGTTGTTGTAAACTGTGCGTTAAAGTTTTTACGTATGTTATATCTCCTCAACTTCACTCATTGACTTGTTGAATCTTCATATGCATGTTTAACATCCTCCAAATATTCATTGTGCGCAATACCCATGCTGCCCACATGCCCAATGTCAAATGTCTTAGAAGTTTACGTTAAAGTTTTTATAAACTTTGCGTTAAAGTTTTTACATATGTTATATATGTTATATTTCCTCAACCGCTTCACTCATTGACTTGAAACTTCATACGCATGTTTACCATCCTCCAAATATGCATTGTGCGCAATACCCATGCTTTCCACATGCCCAAGGTCAAGGTCAAATGTCTTAGATGTTTGCGTTAATGTTTTTGTAAACTTTGCGTTAACGTTTTTACGTATGTTATATCTCTGCAACCGCTTCACCGATTGACCTGAAACTTCATATGTATGTTTACCATCCTCCAAATATTCATTGTGCGCAATAACCATGCTTTCCACATGCCCAAGGTCAAGGTCAAATGTTTTGGAAGTTTGCTTTAAAGTTTTTGACGTACCGTATGTTATATCTCCTCAACCGCTTCACTCATTGACTTTAAACTTCATATTCATATGCATGTTTACCATCCTCCAAATATTCATAGTGCGCAATACATATGCTGCCCACATGCCCAAGTTCAAGGTCAAATGTCTTAGAGGTTTGCGTTAAAGTTTTTGTAAAATTTCCGTTAAACATTTTACCCATCTTATATCTCCTCAACCGTCTCACTCATTGATTTGAAACTTGATACGCATCTTTATCAATGTGTACAGCACACTTTATCCGCATGTCCCTTTATCCGACCATATTTCATGTCTCCCGACCTGTCCGGATAATCTGTGTACTGTACTGTATATTCATTGAGTGGCATTCCCGTACCAACGCCACTCCAATTGTCCGGCTAATGTCTCAACGTTTACTGTAACCCTTGTGCATGTGTATGCCCCACCACGGTAGTGTATGTGGCATTTAAGATTACCCTTGTCCGTATGTCCGTCCGTCCCACAAATGTTAAGTTTTCGCGTTTTGGATTGACAAAGTGATAGGTGGGGCATCCGTGTTCTCCCAACACAATTTCTAATTTTACTTCTGACTGACATGCTTAATCCGAAGAGCATTGTGTGTCCTTGTATGCGTACATAGGTACACATCAGCCACTGCTGAAACTCCATTCATATTACCACACTGTAATGTGTTTTCCTTGTGCGACAATCTTTCCTGTCCACTATCCATTATTTCAAGATTATATTAACATTTCAGGGACTACAGTTAACCATATGCTTATGTGCATGTATGTATAGATCATTTTTCAAAGTAGTAATTTGGCAATACTTTTATATATATTCCTACAACTGTCATTTGTATACGTCTGTCATTTGTCATTGTACACTTCATTGACCATCATGCACGTCCATTGCATCAGATACATTCAAAACCTACGGCTATTTATATCTCTGATTGCATGTACTTTTCATTAACGTCTGTGTAGGACAATTTACACTAAATATTAGGGATGGCAACGAATATTCAAATATTCGAATATTAGTTTATTGACCGAATAATCGAATATCAGTTTGGTATTCGAATGGAAAACATTTTTCAAGGTATTGTTTGGTTTACTTATTTATCACAGTCGCACATACAGCAATTGATCCCGGCACGTGTCAAAGTTTGTATTGTCCGTTATCGACGATTAATACGGTATCGCGTCAAAGTTTGCTTGTCCCTAATATCGACAATTAATAACACGGTATTGTTTTGATAGCCTGAAGGCTTGCATGTGTTTAATCCGTACCTTAATAAAGTTTAATTTGCAATAGGCTACACGGTGATTCGTGGCACGGTGATTCGTGGTGGTAAAATTTAATCCTGATATGCGTCTGAAATTTCCTTAGAAATCTGTAATTCCTGATCAGACTGCGCGGAGGCGCATGCTGGTCTGGAGCTCCACTTTTCCCAAACTCACTACACCCATTATTCTTGTGTCGGTATACACATTTCATCATTCCGCTGTGTGATGCGTGACATCATTTGAGATTTCCAATACACACAACACACAACGGAGGTTTGACACAGCATATTATTAACACATATTTTAATCGGGCATTACACGTGTACACGTGTACAAAGCGTGTTCGTGTTTTAAAGTATCATGTTGTTTGTTGGATTATTAAATTATAAAAGAACAGATTCGTTGTTAACATGTATCCCCAGGACATTAATTTTCCACTCACTTGAACAAATAGTTAATTGATTATTATTTGAAGCACGTGGGAACTCAATTTATCTGAGACGTGTTACCGGTGTCAATTCCATAATAGTGAGGAAATTTAGAGGTTGGGTGGTTACGAATATTCCAATATATACATTTGGCATTGTTTGTAATTTTCATTGTGTTGGTTGTTGCACCTTATTGTTTTCAACTAAGCAATATGTTGTCAAAACTGTCATCGGGGACAACCCAAATGTACAGAAGTCCAAGAGAGGTAGTGTGGTTGTTACGTAAGAAATGTCTATGCTACCAAGGTACTGCTTCTTCCCATCTGTACTATACTGTGTTGTCAGGTATATTTTCACATGACTTTCGTGCATGTGTTATTTCATCTCTTTAAGTTTGTGTAATGATCATCCAGCCAACCTTCACATCCTTTCTTCTTTGCAACAAGGGATGTCACTCCTACAATTGAAATACTTCAAGGGATTTTCACTGTCTGCTTCGCGATAAACAGTACAAATCGTAAATCAACTTTTACGAATCATAAATGTACCTGGTGTACAGACTGCAGCCGGAAATTCTCCTCATGGCAGAGATTCAGTACACACAAATGTTCAAAGCCAAACATACATCCTGATCCAGCATGCAACAAGTCAGATGCAGTTAATAAAACAGGCAATGCATCAAAATGCTCAGGAACACCTATACAATCAACCCCTAAAACAGTGTCAATTAAATGATCGATGCACCACTAAACGTAAAAGTAGGAGAACTATAGCATCGCCACCTCCATACGACACAAAAAAACAACCTATTGTCTTGATAAAGCATGTCCAGATCCAGCATGTAGCAATTCAGATGCAGTTAATAAAACAGACAATGCACCAACATTCTCAGGGACACCTATATAATCAACCCCAAAACAGTGTCAAATGATCAATGCACCACTAAATGTAAAAGTTGGAGGATTACAACATCGCCACCTACAGAAAAACATAGTTCATACGACACATAAAGCAGCAGATTGCCATTATAATGTAGTACCGGTGCATCACACATGCAGCACATCACATGGTGTTCAGAAAAATGATCACCACAAAAAATCAACAAACCCTACAGAATCAACGTCTTCCACAACTGTGTCAAGCAATCATCATATGGTTAATTTATCAACAGACAATGCTAAAACTGTGACCATTACTCGTAAAAAGTAATACTACAGACACAGCATCTACTGAAAAAGAGCATAATATTATACATC
Organism: Conchocele bisecta; assembly: GCA_029237695.1. Taxonomy (NCBI): domain Eukaryota; kingdom Metazoa; phylum Mollusca; class Bivalvia; order Lucinida; family Thyasiridae; genus Conchocele; species Conchocele bisecta. Next base: position 162,351,138 of record CM055265.1, on the reverse strand, counting down.
CGACACATTCCAGTGATACCACTGCAGCTTGTATTATTACACATGTAGTCAGTCAAATGAAGAAACAAGGTCCTTCGGAGTTATTCGATATTGGGAATGCAACACCTGCTGCTATGACAATAGGATTACAGAGATCATCTATTACAACTGAACTTCTAGCCACTGTCCTCCGTCCTACTATACATTTTTATCACATCGACCAACATTGGCTAACATCATTCCTTTATCCAAATATGAAAACAGTCTTTATTTATGACTCACTGCGGAATCGACGGAGGATGCAGCAATTGAAGCCACAGCTACGAGTATTGTATGGAAGTATGGCAGATTCCGCTCAGTACCCAATAGTTACCCAACAGGAAACAGACCCAGCTTATGACGCATTTGCCGTTGCATTTGCCGTCAGTTGTTTCATGGGAGTTAAACTAGGCACTCAAACCTATGACGTCTCCCAAATACGTGGACATTTGCAGAAGTGTATGCAAACTGCAAAATGATCTCCATTTCCATTGGATACGGATAAAAAGAAAGTCATTTCATCACAGTCAGCTGATGCACGCGAGAGGGACAGATTGAGAAAAAAAGCAAGACGATGTGTCACAAGAAAAAATGCGTAGGGCATGTGAGGATGGTATCATCGGCATGACAAAGACATCTGAGTCGGTCCCTATTCCTCAGCAAAAGCTTTGGTCATCCAGCCATAACAGGTTTCAATTATTGGCTAGGGATATAGCCATCCGGGATACGAGAATGGGTGTGCTCAGTGGTATGTTTGTGGATGAGGAGAGTATGGCTGCTGGGATGAAGCATGATGCCGGTTGTCCTATGATTGAAGTACCATAATTGAGCAGCTGGCTTGGAGAGTCAGTCTATCGTATTAGAACGCATGCGGCATGGTCTGTGGCGAGAGATTGCCAATGGGTCGTTGTAGCTTCCAATGATACCGATACCATAGTTCTTCTTCTTCTTCGCTATGTATCTCATTTGCTCCAGATTGGCGTATTGGAAGTATGGATACAGTTTGGCACTGGGCATGCAAAGTGAATGATTCCCCCACATATACTTCATAACAAACTATGACAAGCGTTCTGCCATGTCGTCATCAAAGCCCATAATAATCACTTGAACATGCAGCTCTGGTCTCCAGTCCAGTTGGTTACCTCTTCGAGCTTGGAGAGTCAGACGCAGACATGAAACTTGCAGTAAAGTATCAGGTCCGTGTATGGGCAGGCGCTCACAGTAAGACTACCATTTATATATTTGATCGACTGCGACTTGAGATCCATAGAAGTTCAGTTGCAGGGTTTTGCTTAGTTTCCATCAACATCAAGCGCGTAATCAGGTTTCATATTAGAAGAGCCTTCTTCGTTATCCGGAATGCAGTTACTCTTCTCACTAACAGTCGCATTGTTGATCCACTCGACTATGGCCGGGTGAACGACGATGACAGTATGTTGCCCCAAAAATGCGTAAGACCCATCTCACCAGAAACCTTGAACCAGTGTGGCTGCCATGGTAAATGTGAAACCAATAGGTGCTCATGCAAGAAACACCATGTTCCGTGTGTTATCTTTTGTCACAAGAAGGTAAATGGTCCTAAATGTGAGAATACAAAATGAAAGCTGGCTGATTAATATGAAGCTAGTGTTTTACCAGTGTTGGTAGGGATTGCCCTGTAGCCATGTGCAAAACATATCTAACCTACCGTTCAATGTTAAACCCATGTAAAATGCAAACTAACAAACCAAACATGAGTTAATAAAAGCAGGCGTGTAGCTGCATTAAGGCACTGCAGGCCCGGGCCTGCACATTTTTCGAGAAAGGTGTTTTGAAATGTGCCAGAGTGCATCATTTACCTTCAAGTTTCGATTTATTTTTCTGGGGGGCATGCCCCCAGATCCCCCTAGCATACTCGCACCAACGGTGCTCGAAGTCGTCAACCGGGCCTGCAGATTCAAATTGGCTAGCTACGCCCCTGAGAAGTACAGTAGGGTCGGTAGATATTTATGGAAGGTCATATCCGCCATAATTATATTTGGCTTGATGCTTGCTGGCTGATGACATTTTAAGTTCTATCCGTCTTATTACAATTATATATTGCTTGATGCTTGCTGGCTGATGACATTTTAAGTTCTATCCGTCTTAATACAATTATATGTGGCTTGATGCTTGTGGCTGATGACATTATAAGTTCTGTCCGTCTTATTACATTTCTATGTATGTGGCGTGATGCTTTATTCATTCGTACTGTTTCAATGCGTTGTGTGTTGATTACATTCTAAGTAGCTTGATGCTTCACTGGTAGTGACATCCTGAGTTCCATTATTGATTATTGTATCGCTGTTTTGCTATGCTCGCTAAGCCACGCCCCTTGACAACAACAATTGCAACAGCAATTTGGGAACAACCATTATGACGCCAGGTGCGCTGCTAAAACTTAAAATAGTTCTCCCTAAAAGTATTTAATATGCTGGTACCTGTCCTACAATGCGTTGCTCTCTAAATTGGTTCCATGTCCGGTGTTGATGTAGATTGATGCCGCTTTTTCTGTTGCGCCAAATAATTTTACTGTATAATTTAGCCGAATACCAGCCAGTCTTTCCTACTTTCACTATTCGTATGAATGTTGTGGGACCAACCTCATCATGTCATGCGCGGATCCAGGATTTCGGGATGGGGGGGGGGGGTGGTGGCGTAACTAGTTTGCAATACTTGACTATATTATCGAACGGGCGTAGGATTGTAGTTCATGTTGTTGTTGTTGTGGATGCTGTCAGATGATGCTGCTGCTACTGCTGCCCCGCGTTTATTTTTTGGCTGCACCCCCCAATAAACAATAAATTCACAACGCGAACATAGAAACGTGCCTTGTAACTTGTAAAATATCTTTACTCGGCGAATTTAGGGGGGGCGCTGTCCGCCCCCCACACCCCCCCCCCCCTGAACCCGCCCATGCATATCCCCCAATAGTGTTTCCATTATTTGGCCACGGAAACTGTTTACATCTCGTGACCAACAGGCTCTGTGTTTTCTTTTAAATGCTTCAAATATGCTGAAACTTGTGTCAATTTCCCTAACCTTAAAAGCGAGAATGCTACATGCCAGGTTATAATATATGGAGACATGTTTATATGTATTCTTTCAATCTGACATTTTTCTGGCAAAATGAACATTGATTTACCATTACCAGACGTACTAATTGACAATTATTATACTTTTTATATCAAACGCGAAATGCCAGTTTGATATCACGGGCGATAACCGTGTTTCCTTAAAATGATAACGGGAGCAACTATTTATTCCATTCATTTATTTTTTGATGTGCAATATCATACTTTATGATATGTCGATAAAAATATTTATTCAGCATTTAGTTGATATAAATAATTTAAAAATACTGCATCATTTGCATATGGAACTAGCTTGATACCACCGCGAGTTTCTATGAGTACATTAAAGATTACTAAATAATTATATCTGTGTAGCTGACACTCGTAATTTTTAAAAGTGGTGGAATACACTTATTTAATTTCCATAAAGAAAAATATGTACCTACTAGATGGGACCCCAGCTTCAACAATAATTAAATCTATATTTTAATTAGTCAAGATCCAGAGCAGAATAAGTGCAGGTTATTGGAAAATAGAACCCACAACATCCATAAGCAAAATGAAAGTAGCAGAGAATAGCAAAATGTGTGGTAACGGGTTAGTGTTTTAGAGAAAATCAATGGTGGTGTGCCACCTTAGTCTCATCCGTGACGGTTATTGGTTTGCATCGGTAACGGGCCAGTTTGACATTCAACCTGTGTAAGTTACCATATGTGTACTTACAATAAAATGTGATTGTGTACATATGTAGTTTAATTATGAGGATACGTGTATGTATAAAACACATTAGTAAGTCAAACACCATACATACGTATACAATTTAGTTAATATAGATTAGATTAAAATGTAAACAATATTGGAGGACATGACGAGGTTGGATTTTTCTTTCAAGTCGTAGGAATAAGTGAACCTATTGTTTAATTCATGCAGAACCAGTACAGACCGGCTGCAGGTCATGTACAAGTAGGTCCCACAACATCCATACGAATAGTGAAAGTAGGAGAGACTGGTCTTATTGGATGGGATTCGGTTAAAGTATATAGTAAAACTATTTGGTGTCTTCTAACCTATGCTGTGATAATTTGTGGGTGAAATCTTACACCAACACCGGCATTGAAGGTGTGACTTGAACAGCCAATCAGATGTCGGACTATAATTTATTAGAGGGAGAATTACTTGAGCGGACAGCAGTGCCATCTGACGTCATAATGCATCATTCTGCTTGTAGGTTGATGCTTTCTGCTTGCGGACTTCCGCTATCGGACTGTAGCTTGATGCTAACTTCCTGCGGCTTTGTCCTTACTGTTTTCGTCCTATTCAAAGTGCTAAGTGCTTCTTACTTTCTATTGCAAATGCTTAGTGCAATAAAACAGGGACACGAAGAAGGACGTATCAATAATTGTAATGTAAATAAGACGAATGAACAAAGCAATCAGCAGAATGGACATGTAAGAAAGACAAATACAATTACAACAAGCAGATTTCAAATGTAATCAATACAAATGACGAATGAAATAACATGAATATAGGTTGTAATGTCATCAGCACGTAAGCATCAAGTCACATATAATTATGGCGGATATTACCTTCCATAGTTACCTATCTCCTCAGCAAGCAGTTTTCCGTCAATATGTTTCCAATGGTATCAACGAGGAATGGCTGACCCGCCATATTCCAAATGCACAAAACACAAATTGGGTGGAATTCTTACTACCTGAACCAGTACTCGAACACTATACAGGGGCAGAGTCTACTACAATGGAATATACTGCTACAGACCTAGGCCCCGCTGATCATACAAGGAAGATGCCACAAGATGACCAGAGCACACACATTGAATTTGAGGACATGAATGATTCCATCTCTACCCACTCAGACATGACGATGACTATATCACGAGGTGACGAGGATGCAGACGTACAGTTGGTCGACATGGCTGATCCATTTCCTTCCACTCCCCACTCACATGTCACGATGGATGTACCAATAACAGCAGTCAATTAGGATACACACGTACAGTTGGTCAACATGACTGATATAGTTCCTGCCACTCCACACTCACATGTGACGGTGGATGTACCACTACCAGCAAACAATTCGAATACACACGTACAGTTGGTCAACATGGTTGCTCCATTTCCCGCCACTTCCCACTCACATGTGACGATGGATGTACCACTAGCAGCAGACAATCAGGATGCAGACGTACAGTTGGTCGACATGACTGATCTAGTTCCTGCCACTCCCCACTCAGACCTCAGGAGGGATTGTCTTATTTTGCTCGAAAATCCACCTGTCTTCAACAAGGATTACTTACCAACGGTAGTTGCTTTCATAAACAAGTACATCACCACTGAAAAGTCAGATGACATTGCTGACTTGTTGATACGGCAAACTCATCGACACAGTCGAAGCTGCAGGAAGAAAGGAGACACCTGTCGGTTGCATTTTCCCTTACCACCCATGCATAATACAGACATCCTGGAACCACCGACTGATGTTCCGCCACACGAGATGTTGAAGCATAAACACAACTGGAGTAAAGCAGCAGCAGCTATTGCAAAGTTAACACCGGATACGGAAATGTCATTTCACGACTTACTGGAGTCACTCAGTATGACAAATGAAGAGTATATCTCAGCTCTACGGACTACGCTCAAATAAGATCGTGTTGGTCTGCGGATTGGGACCAAATGCTACCCGCATAAATGCGTACAACAAACATATTCTCCAGACGTGTCAGGCTAACATGGACATGCAGTTTATTACGGATCCTTATGCACGTGCCATGTATATATCTCATATGTCAGCAAGGGACAGCGAGGAATGAGCGATCTCCTCAGAAGAACATGTGATGATGACAGGAAGCAGGACGCAGACATCCGACAATAAGTACAGTCTATTACCAACAAGTCTCTGCGTCATGTCGAGATCAGTGCCCAAGAAGCAGTCTATTTCGGCCTACAACTACCACTCCGCAAATCCACAAGAGGATACCTGTTTGTCAACACATCATCTCAACAAGACAGACCCTTCATGTTGAAAAGCCAGCAACTGCTGGCATATCTTCCTGATGATTATGAAGATATCAAGTGCAGCAACATCATTCAAGCTATACTGAACGGCCAAAGAAACTACAACAGATCTGTCTCGCTGACTTCGCTGCGTGGTATGATATGTCAAGGGGTAGAAAGACGAAACGCCCACCAACAGTGGAAGAAGTACCCGAAAGTGAAATGGAAGACACCGTTGATGATGATGTAAACACTGATGAGGAGACGCATGCCAATGAGATATTATTCGATATGTCAGATACGCGGAAAAGAAAGATCCAACGACTTACTACAGGGAATCCCTCATGCTGTTCTATCCATGGTGGCTTGAGGAATCGATTATAGCAGGGTGTGACATATATAAAGAGCAGTACATGAAATTGAAAAAAGCTATTGAAGATAAAAGGGCCGAGTATGAGATCAAATCAGAGGAGCTTAATGCTGCAGAGGAGCAACTTCTGAATGAACCAGACTATAACGTATGGAATGAGACTGCATCGTGTACAATCGACCAGAACTTGAGGGACATGGGTATGGGCAACAACACTGCCGATGAGACACAGAGCCCACACACACAGTATGACATTGTGAGAGATTTTGGTGCACCTGGCACAGATGTACAAGTAGAGGCAATCAGAAATAGATGATGAATTTCGAGCTCTGGTTTAAACTCTGAATGTAAATCAACGTGAAATATTCTATCATATCCTGAAAGAAGCAAAGCTTGAAAGTACACAGCAGTTTATCTTCCTGAGTGGATGTGCTGGTGTTGGGAAAACACAGGTTATAAAGGCCACATTCCAAGATCTGTTGATGCATTATAATACTGTCGCAGGAGAAGATCCAGCATTTACAAGTGTCCTTCTTGTTGCACCTAATGGAAAAGTAGTCTACCTAATAAACGGAAGCACAATACACTTAGCCTTTCATATTCCTGCAAATCAGTGGTTTCGCTACAAGAGACTTACCCATGAAAACTGCAACACTTTATTGCCCTTCGGTGGAATAACTGTCATAGCGGTAGGTGACCTGTTCAAGTTGAATCCCGTTCAGGACAACTGGATCTTCAAAGTCGCAGCAAATTCATACTTGCCACTGGACCCAAATATTTGGACAGAAAATTTCAAGCTGTTTGAGCCGACTGAAATAATGCGACAGAGAGGTGACCGTGAGTTTGCAGAGACGCTGAACAGAATGACAGAAGGGTTACAGAATGAGGCTGACATCAATCTCCTCCGGTCAAGAATGGGAATGACAGATGACGATACATATCCAATGGCTGCGACTCACACCATGTACTGCAACAGGTCCGTACAAGAACACAACAACATGATGTACGCTGTTGTCTCTACGGAGAAGATATAATTCCAAGCCGTTGACATCGTCATTGGTGACATTCCACACGATGTGAAGCAGAAGATCCTTGACAAAGTTCCAGAATTGCAAAGGATGCAATGGGACTTGGAATGGTGGCCATAACTGCTATAGGGCTTCGTGTTGAACTGACAGTAAACATCGATAAGTCAGCTGGATTGGTGAATGGTGCAGGTTGTATTACTCCGATGTTCAGTTTTGGTCCAGATGGCCACACACCTATGATTATCTGGGTACAGTTTGATCTTCCTGTTATAGGCCAGAGTTTGCGTCGCAACAACAAACATCTGCACAGCCAACAAGACATAATTCACCCATCATTGACGCCTTTGCTAACCATCACAAGGGAGTTTCCTGTTGGCAGATACAAGAGTGCGAAAATTCTCCGGAGACAGTTCCAATTTCAGTTGGCATGTGCCAAGACGGTTCATCGCTCCCAAGGCGACACACTTGATGCTGCAGTACTGACACTACCGGATGAGAAGAGAGCACACTTGCATTATGTGGCCTTCAGTCGCGTCACATGTCTGGAGAACATCTTCATCCTGGAAGCATTCTTGGGTGACAAAATCACAGTGTCACATGATGTGCAAGAAGAGATGAAGCGATTTCGTACCACTGCCCAGCTGCCATTGCTAACCCAGCCGTACAGTCTTCCGCAGAACACATTTGTTGTAACATTCCAGAACAGCCAGTGTTTGAAACGACACATCAGAGACATCCAAGCTGATTACAACTTCAGTGCCTCAACCATAAATATGTTTGTTGAAACAAAGTTGTGCAGAACAGACGATGGTGCAGAACTGCGACTGCAACTCTTCACTAGTTTCCGTAATGACTTCCAGTCTACAATTTCTACGTATGGAAGTGCAATATACTATCGTGAAGGTTTCTATTGCCAGTTTGTGGTTCTGAACTTGAATAAAATGGAAATTACAATCGCCACCATTGAGAATCCTATACCTCTGAACATTGTATGTATTTACTGCAGGCCAAACGAAACTCTCTCTCTGAAACTGTTAATGGCATCAACCGTCTAGAAGTATTCCTTAACAACAAACACACGACTATTGTTATGGGAGATTTCAATGTGAATGCTGATACTGATAACCATGACTACATAAGACTCCAAAGAGAAATGCGTGAGTTGGGTTTGCGTCAGTTTCTAACTGAACCAACAACAAATGGATAGACCACCATCGACCACATATACACCAATCCAGATGAAACTGAAGTTCAATGTGGTGTATTATAGACATACTATTCATACCATAAGCCAAGTGGATGGCAGTAAATTCCAGTGCGGCAATGTAAATATACATTTACTATCATATTTTTAATTATTCAATCAAAGTTCAACATGAATTTTATATAAATAACCATTAACCTTACGCATGATTCATATATGTTGGAATATATTCTCTTACTATGACAACTCAAATGACATGCTGCAACAGTTATGAAACCTTCACAATATGTTATTTAATCAAGACGCAAGACATTTAAATGTACACAATTAATGCATTCACACTCAGATAATCAAAATAATATAATGATAACCAATGCTCTAAATAAGTAATTCAGCATTCATAACACAGGCGTGTGATTGAAATGTAAGAAGTTAATATATGCCATGGTAGAACATTATACATGTACACACCACTGATTCAGCTAACATATATTATACTTTTGCCGAACACATACTACCTTAAATCGAGATACACATAGTTTATAACACTGGAACTTGTGGATTCGTAGAATTACATTCGCCAACTCCGACGTCTGTAAAAACCTCGCGGTTAAACAGACGTACAACCCCATTCCAATCCAATCCAATCCAATCGCCAACTCCGATCTCGCTCGGACCACTACAGATGACGCCAAGAAAATATGAATGTTCTGGAGCTCTGCCGGCTTATACTTGAACAAACAACAAATGGACAGACCACCATCGACCACATATGCACCGATCCACATCGAACACCTGCATGCTACTACCAGTTACAGATGCGGATGTATGACATTTCGTGGATACTTCAGCAATCCGACCGGTAGATCCATGCAATCGTTTACTTAAACTCCAATATAGTCTTATTTTGAGACCATGGACATTTATTATTGTAAGTCATAACCAGTACCCCTGCTTTTCATAGGAGCCGAATAAAAGTTGATGAGGCCAAACAGATTTGCTGTGGTAAGATCACCTGACAACAAATCATGATATTGTAAATTCAACTGCTGAATTTGGGCATTCTCCCCAGGTGTATATTCAGCTTTAAATGTCTTAATTTACATATCATTGAGCCATAAAACACAATAACATCATGCATATAATAATCATTCTATTCCTCGGCGGGCGCGACATGCTGGCCGCGGCCATTCTAGTTGTGTGTTCTTTGGTCATTCTCTAGAAATAAGTAAATATATATCTGATTAATTAATTAAATTGGTATGCTATAAATTAATTATGTTTCAGGCCGCTAATTATGTAGGTATTGTAATCTTATCTAGCCTGATGTTTGGTATCTCTAAGTGTCACTAGTGTTCGCGGTTTTGCAAATTTTCATGCCCATGGTACATTTTCCATCATTTGAAGCAACGGCTTAAACTGTGCCACGGTGGACGTCCTACAGAGGAACTCGTGCTAATGTCTGTCAAAATTTAGCAGTCATTTATCCAGAGACAAATGTGAGTACTGTATTAACAATGAGGATGAAGAAACTATGACATTCAACATGTTCAAGGAAATGAAAATCACCATTTGTCTACAAACACAAACAGTAGAAATTCAGATACGGCTCCGGATGGTGAGTTGCCTCTTACAGATTCAGTTAAATCTGCTGATGATTTATTTCATAGCGGTGGTCTAGCTTCTGATTTCTCCAACTCTCGATCACGACACTATTCTTCCTCCCGAGACACAGAATGCAGATTTGTGTCGCTGTGATCCATTTTCGGACTCTGAAAATGGCAACATTCTTGCAAACTGTCTTCCGACTGGGACACAGAATGCCGAATGACTTATTCAACATATGTGATGACAGTGATTTGTATGTGTCTGATTCTTCTTCAGACGATTCCGATGGAGAGATATATTGATATCCAATGTCGGACCTATATCGTTATCAGATAACGGCTCGAGCCGCTAAGGATCTGCGTTGCAAAAATTCAGTCGGGCCGATAGTGGTTGCCTATATAGGACCGATATTGATATCCGATGTTGGACCTATATCGTTATCAGGTAACGGCCCGTTATCATAGAACATATAGCCGATGTCGATCCGCTATCGGTCCGATATTGGACCTATATCGTTATCAGGTAACAGCCCGGTATCATAGAATATCGAGCCGATGTTGGCCGGCTATCCGGCCGCCAAATATATGCGTTGCAAAAATTCTGTCGGGCCGATATCGGTTGCCTATATTGGACCGATATTGAAACCCATATTGGGCCGCTATCGGGCCAATATAAAATGTTAGCTGGGTAGTTTCTCAGTATTCATTGGGACACTGGTGTCTGGTTGACTTACCCTGGTATGTGGTTCCTAGTCAGGGGCGGATCTGGAGGGGGGGGGGGGTTCCGGGGTTGCCACAGTTGGCGTCTGAATTTAAATGCCTTAAAACACAGGAAAGTGCATTTCCGGACATCTATTTTTCAAAATTTGTGCAGGGGCCATGCCCCCGGACCCCTATAGCACAATATGTGGAGCTCGAAAATGAAAATACGACAAACCGCCCCCCGTTCCCAAAATGCTGGATCCGCCCCTGCGAGTCCTCGTAAATCCTCAACATAGTTGTTGTAAGCTACCTTTATCATTGCCTTTATGGAATGTCGGGTCTGGAGAAAAATAGTTTTCGAGATTGTTGGTTACCTGTGTTTCTGTAGTGTCTGAACAATTTTTTCGCGCTTTCTGATCTCCGAAAATAAAACCAAGGGAGATAACTAACAAATTATAAGGCAAGAGTTGTCAATCTTGCACGCAACACACCTTTGACATAAATTGTCGTCTGCTGTTGTATTATATTTTTTCTTCTTTCTCAATAAACAAGGTGACCGCCGGCGAATGTCACCCATGAAGGTCAAGGTCACGTGAGTGACACTGGGTGGATAGCCATCAATGTTGGAAGATATTGATAAAGTTCGGTAATGATCAGAGTAACGCATCAGGAGGTAATGGACATTTGGACGTATATACAAACTTGTTGATGCCTATGACAAAGTTAAGACCACTGTCTCACTTTCCATTGGAAATGATTCTAACATTTTTTAAGCCAGGATTTTACTGATTAAAATATAAAATAACAAATAAACAGCAGACGATAAAATTGAATTCAGTAGGGATAATGAACTAGGGTGAAAAAGGTCACAATATGAGTTATTGCATGGACAAGGATACAGAGTGCGAACATTAAAAATGGCGGTCAAAGGGAGATAAGTTATGGGAAATTTTCTTCATCTTGCCATGATAAACATGAGTAGAACTGGATCTATTGCGTGGACAAGAATACAGAGTTCGAACATTAAAAACGGCCACCAAGGGGAGATAGGTCATCAGCACTTTTTTAAAATCAATAACGTTCTTTGATCCGTCAAGTAGAACTTGAGATATTGCGTGGACAAGGTTACAGAGTGCGAACATGTAAAATGACCACAAATGGGAGAGAAGTCACCCGATATTTTTGAAAATCAATGAGCTTCTGCATCTTGCCGTGAGAAACATGTATACCAAATTGGTTATGACCTGTTACGTAGAACTCTAGTTGTTGCGTGCACAATGTATTATACATCCTGGGTATGATTCTGGAAAATACTATTTGTCCTGTTCGTTATATAACAACTGAAATGATGTCATATTCACCGGTTTTCCCACATCAATGACGTTGACGTACCAGTGCAGAACCTTATTTTGTTTTGCATTTTACAGCCATTCAAGCTGATGTGTGAGAAAAATAATCAATGACAGGGTTGGGACTGAGCTGGGGAATCCCAGTATTGCTCTGCATTATCATCTGAGGCACGGCACAGCCTCGCATGAGACATTATGGCGCTGCTCAAGTGGGATTTCCCCGTCTCGGTTCGACCGTGCCATTGATTATATTATTCCTCCCCTAACGTTTGTTTGTCGAGGTAATGACCTTCTGTGCTGAATCAAGGTAGTTTTCTTTTTTGAAATATTTCATTGTCATCGACTCCTTATCATCAAACTCGATTTCCATGAAACATGGCTCCGGTCCCCGATCCTCCCCAACGACCCAGGTTCGACCTTGAAGAAGGCTGGTGAACCGAGAAGGGTGAAATCTCGCCTTGGCCTCGTCAGACATTGTATTGTCAGATTCTGCTTCTCTCCATGCCTGTTCCATGACGACCTTCAAGAATTGTGGCGGCTCAGCGAAAAACTGCAACATGCAATAGTGGATATCAGGGGCGCCAGAGGCATCGTAAGATTTGTCCGGCGAATCTAATGGGTGGCCTCGCTACCCACCCAACAAAGTGTATGTTGTTACCCTTCAGTTGAACCGTCTCACAGAGATACTTTTGATAAGAAATTAGAAATGTGCAGAGAAATATTTACATTCCGCTTTTTTTTATACATGAATTACAAATATGTAAAAATTATTGATCCGGCAGTCGCTGGACTTGCCAGACCTGTTCCGACGCCCCTGGATATATTGTCAGCTTCTGCTAGCCTCCATGCATATTCCATGAGGACCCTCAAGAATTGTGGCGGCTCAGCGAAAAACTGCAACATACAAGATATGTTCTGGCAGCATTACCAACAGAATGGCATTTCTCCAAACACTGTCTCAATTGTGACTGTGACTGGATAAATGGAGCTTTTGGGATTTGTGACCAGTGTAGCTCATGTAGCATACTCCTGTAGATGATCTATATTGCTTCTTAGAAGCATGGTGGGTGTTTCAATGATGGAATGGTGAACAGTGGAGATCCTGATCCTCATCTGGATCTCCTGTGGTCGCAAAATCCATAAGCCCCATTTCTTCAGTCACAGCCACATATTGTCTCATTTGATACGAAGCCTAACCACAACACTGGGGCTACACTTCTGTAGGTCCCACATGTTATGGCTATTAAACACATTAAATCTAAAACATATATAAATGTAAGTATTTCTTTCATCAATTACAGACAAGTCACCCTGCCCATTTTTTTTTAATATACCCCCCGGTCCGTCAGTGTTAACGTTTTTTGGGTACACATTATCTCTGTATCAGTAAGTCAGATTGACCTCAAATTTCATATACTTCCTTATCCTTATCATCATCCATATATTTATTCCATACCACACTCATCCGGCCTTCATGTCCATGGTCAATGTCAAATTACTTCGAAATTTGCGTCCGTCAAATTTTCTTTAAAGTTTGCGGGTACCCATTATCTCTGCAACGGTTAGTCGGATTGACTTCAAACTTCATATACTTCCTTATGCTCATCCATATTTTCATTCCATACCACATTCATGCGGCCTTCATGTCCAAGGTCAATGTCAAATTACTTACAAATTTGCGTCTGTAAGAGTTTTGTTAAGTTTGTTGGTACACATTATCTATGCAATGGCAAGTCGGATTGACTTCAAACTTCATATACTTCCTTATCATCATCCATATGCTCATTCCGTACCACACCCATGCGGCCTTCATGTCCATGGTCAAGGTCGAATTACATAGAAATTACAGGTACAGTTACAGCTACAGTTTTTTAAATATTTGCGTTAAAGTTTTTTTGCTCACTTTCTCTTTTCATGCAATTTCATCAACTATTGGTTTTATTGAGAGAAAAACAAACGGACAAAACATGAACATGGGACAAAAAGCAGCTCGAGAGTGATGAGGGTCGAACACATTTTAGTTAAAAAGGTGATAGTTTTTGTTCAAAATGATGGTTTCTGCGTAGAGGAGTCGTGTACACAAACTCCTTACCCTATAGAGAATTGCATACAAACTCGAAGAACAAGAGGTGTAGGAGAACAGCATAGCTCGACTACGAGGGTTGTCAATGTACACAGCTTGACAAACAAGGACGCCGCGGCCTGCATAAAAACCTTAACCAAGGTTGACTAAAAACCTTAACCAAGGGAAATTAAGTAAGTAATTCAAGGTTAAATGTAGGTCAATGTCAGATATAGGTCGGGGGTTATTGATGTACATCACTAGGAGATGAAGTTTTCCAAGTATGGTTGCTGTATGCCAGGAGTATTCCATCTACAAGAATGACTAAAAACCTTAACCAAGGTTGAGTAGAAACCTTAACCAAGGGGAATTAACTAAGTAATTCAAGAGGAAATGTAGGTCAAGGTCAAATATAGATCAGGGGTTATTGATGTACATCCCTATGAGAAAAGGTTGTCCAAGTCTGTATGCACAATAGCATCCCATGTACAAGTTGACTAAAACCTTAAACCAAGGTTGACTAAAAACCTTAACCAAGGGGAATTAACTACGTAATTCAAGGTTAAATGTAGGTCAATGTCACATATAGGTCAGGGGTTGTTGATGTACATCACTAGGAGATGAAGTTGTCCAAGTATGGTGGGAGTAGGGCCAGGAGTATTCCATCTACAAGCTTGACTAAAAACCTTAACCAAGGCGAATTAACTAAGTAATTCAAGAGGAAATGTAGGTCAAGGTCAAATATATATTAGACCTTATTGATGTACATCCCTATGAGAAAAGGTTGTCTAAGTATGGTGTCTGTATGCACAATAATATTCTATGTACAAGCTTGACTAAAATCCTTAACCAAGGTTGACTAAAAACCTTAACCAAGGGGAATTAACTAAGTAATTCAAGGTTAAATGTAGGTCAAGGTCAAATATAGGTCCGGGTTGTTGATGTACATCACTAGAAGATGAAGTTTTCCAAGTATGGTGGGAGTAGGGCCAGGAGTATTCCTAACTAAGTAATTCAAGGTTAAATGTAGGCTAAGGTCAAATATAGGCCAGGGGTTTTCGATGAACATCACTATGAGAAAAGGTTGTCCAAGCATGGTGTCTGTATGCACAATAGTATTCCATGTACTAGCTTGACTAAAAACCTTATCCAAGTGGAATTAACTAAGTAATTCAAGGTTAAAGGTAGGCCAAGGTCAAATATAGGCCAGGGGTTTTTGATGAACATCACTAGGAGATGAAGTTGTCCAAATATGGTGGGTGTAGGGCCAGGAGTATTCCATATACAAGCTTGACTAAAAACCTTAACCAAGGGGAATTAACTAAGTAATTCAAGAGGAAATGTAGGTCAATGTCAAATGTAGATCAGGGGTTATTGATGTACATCTCTATTATAAAAGGTTGTCCAAGTATGGTGTATGTATGCACAATATTATTCCATGTACAAGCTTGACTAAAAACCTGAACCAAGGGGAATTAAGTAAGTAATTCAAGAGGTACAGATTTGTTTAAGTATCTCATGTATACAAATTACAGTTTAATTATGTGAATACTATGGCAGCAAAATCGTTTCATGAGCTTAATTTCGTCTGTGTGTGGGCCGCCGGCTGAGAAAAGGAAGCGTACAACATTTGCAACAATTGTGTATCATGATCATCTTGCACAGTATGGTTATGGTTTAATAATTTTACTGACGACATCAAGATTATGTAATGACCTTCTGTGCTGAATCAAGGTAGTTTTCTTTTTTGAAATATTTCATTGTCATCGACTCCTTATCATCAAACTCGATTTCCATGAAACATGGTTCCGGTCCCCGATCCTCCCCAACGACCCAGGTTCGACCTTGAAGAAGGCTGGTGAACCGAGAAGGGTGATATCTCGCCTTGGCCTCGTCAGACATTGTATTGTCAGATTCTGCTTCTCTCCATGCCTGTTCCATGACGACCTTCAAGAATTGTGGCGGCTCAGCGAAAAACTGCAACATGCAATAGTGGATATCAGGGGCGCCAGAGGCATCGTAAGATTTGTCCGGCGAATCTAATGGGTGGCCTCGCTACCCACCCAACGTGTATGTTGTTACCCTTCAGTTGAACCGTCTCACAGAGATACTTTTGATAAGAAATTAGAAATGTGCAGAGAAATATTTACATTCCGCTTTTTTTTATACATGAATTACAAATATGTAAAAATTATTGATCCGGCAGTCGCTGGACTTGCCAGACCTGTTCCGACGCCCCTGGATATATTGTCAGCTTCTGCTAGCCTCCATGCATATTCCATGAGGACCCTCAAGAATTGTGGCGGCTCAGTGAAAAACTGCAACATACAAGATATGTTCTGGCAGCATTACCAACAGAATGGCATTTCTCCAAACACTGTCTCAATTGTGACTGTGACTGGATAAATGGAGCTTTTGGGATTTGTGACCAGTGTAGCTCATGTAGCATACTCCTGTAGATGATCTATATTGCTTCTTAGAAGCATGGTGGGTGTTTCAATGATGGAATGGTGAACAGTGCAGATCCTGATCCTCATCTGGATCTCCTGTGGTCGCAAAATCCATAAGCCCCATTTCTTCAGTCACAGCCACATATTGTCTCATTTGATACGAAGCCTAACCACAACACTGGGGCTACACTTCTGTAGGTCCCACATGTTATGGCTATTAAACACATTAAATCTAAAACATATATAAATGTAAGTATTTCTTTCATCAATTACAGACAAGTCACCCTGCCCATTTTTTTTTAATATACCCCCGGTCCGTCAGTGTTAACGTTTTTGGGTACACATTATCTCTGTATCAGTAAGTCAGATTGACCTCAAATTTCATATACTTCCTTATCCTTATCATCATCCATATATTTATTCCATACCACACTCATCCGGCCTTCATGTCCATGGTCAATGTCAAATTACTTCGAAATTTGCGTCCGTCAAATTTTCTTTAAAGTTTGCGGGTACCCATTATCTCTGCAACGGTTAGTCGGATTGACTTCAAACTTCATATACTTCCTTATGCTCATCCATATTTTCATTCCATACCACATTCATTCATGCGGCCTTCATGTCCAAGGTCAATGTCAAATTACTTACAAATTTGCGTCTGTAAGAGTTTTGTTAAGTTTGTTGGTACACATTATCTATGCAATGGCAAGTCGGATTGACTTCAAACTTCATATACTTCCTTATCATCATCCATATGCTCATTCCGTACCACACCCATGCGGCCTTCATGTCCATGGTCAAGGTCGAATTACATAGAAATTACAGGTACAGTTACAGCTACAGTTTTTTAAATATTTGCGTTAAAGTTTTTTTGCTCACTTTCTCTTTTCATGCAATTTCATCAACTATTGGTTTTATTGAGAGAAAAACAAACGGACAAAACATGAACATGGGACAAAAAGCAGCTCGAGAGTGATGAGGGTCGAACACATTTTAGTTAAAAAGGTGATAGTTTTTGTTCAAAATGATGGTTTCTGCGTAGAGGAGTCGTGTACACAAACTCCTTACCCTATAGAGAATTGCATACAAACTCGAAGAACAAGAGGTGTAGGAGAACAGCATAGCTCGACTACGAGGGTTGTCAATGTACACAGCTTGACAAACAAGGACGCCGCGGCCTGCATAAAAACCTTAACCAAGGTTGACTAAAAACCTTAACCAAGGGAAATTAAGTAAGTAATTCAAGGTTAAATGTAGGTCAATGTCAGATATAGGTCGGGGGTTATTGATGTACATCACTAGGAGATGAAGTTTTCCAAGTATGGTTGCTGTATGCCCAGGAGTATTCCATCTACAAGAATGACTAAAAACCTTAACCAAGGTTGAGTAGAAACCTTAACCAAGGGGAATTAACTAAGTAATTCAAGAGGAAATGTAGGTCAAGGTCAAATATAGATCAGGGGTTATTGATGTACATCCCTATGAGAAAAGGTTGTCCAAGTCTGTATGCACAATAGCATCCCATGTACAAGGTTGACTAAAAACCTTAACCAAGGTTGACTAAAAACCTTAACCAAGGGGAATTAACTACGTAATTCAAGGTTAAATGTAGGTCAATGTCACATATAGGTCAGGGGTTGTTGATGTACATCACTAGGAGATGAAGTTGTCCAAGTATGGTGGGAGTAGGGCCAGGAGTATTCCATCTACAAGCTTGACTAAAAACCTTAACCAAGGCGAATTAACTAAGTAATTCAAGAGGAAATGTAGGTCAAGGTCAAATATATATTAGACCTTATTGATGTACATCCCTATGAGAAAAGGTTGTCTAAGTTTGGTGTCTGTAAGCACAATAATATTCTATGTACAAGCTTGACTAAAATCCTTAACCAAGGTTGACTAAAAACCTTAACCAAGGGGAATTAACTAAGTAATTCAAGGTTAAATGTAGGTCAAGGTCAAATATAGGTCCGGGTTGTTGATGTACATCACTAGAAGATGAAGTTTTCCAAGTATGGTGGGAGTAGGGCCAGGAGTATTCCTAACTAAGTAATTCAAGGTTAAATGTAGGCTAAGGTCAAATATAGGCCAGGGGTTTTCGATGAACATCACTATGAGAAAAGGTTGTCCAAGCATGGTGTCTGTATGCACAATAGTATTCCATGTACTAGCTTGACTAAAAACCTTATCCAAGTGGAATTAACTAAGTAATTCAAGGTTAAAGGTAGGCCAAGGTCAAATATAGGCCAGGGGTTTTTGATGAACATCACTAGGAGATGAAGTTGTCCAAATATGGTGGGTGTAGGGCCAGGAGTATTCCATATACAAGCTTGACTAAAAAACCTTAACCAAGGGGAATTAACTAAGTAATTCAAGAGGAAATGAAGGTCAATGTCAAATGTAGATCAGGGGTTATTGATGTACATCTCTATTATAAAAGGTTGTCCAAGTATGGTGTATGTATGCACAATATTATTCCATGTACAAGCTTGACTAAAAACCTGAACCAAAAGGGGAATTAAGTAAGTAATTCAAGAGGTACAGATTTGTTTAAGTATCTCATGTATACAAATTACAGTTTAATTATGTGAATACTATGGCAGCAAAATCGTTTCATGAGCTTAATTTCGTCTGTGTATGGGCCGCCGGCTGAGAAAAGGAAGCGTACAACATTTGCAACAATTGTGTATCATGATCATCTTGCACAGTATGGTTATGGTTTAATAATTTTACTGACGACATCAAGATTATGTTCAGTGACATAATGGCGAACAACATAGGCCCTGATCAGACTGCGCATATGCATAGACTGGTCTGGGGCTACGCTGGTAGCACACGTCGTAGGGTGCGTTTTTCTCAGTAGGTGGCCCATATACACGTTGTGCAGCCGATTTCAGATTATGTTATGATATCACTGACTGCTATGCTAATTCAAAATTAGTTCTGTTATAGAGGAAGCAGACATACACACTACTGTAAATTGTACCGTGTGAATATACATGGGCCGCCGGGTGACAAAATGGACCTTATTTTATTATAATTATTAAATTATTTTGCACATTTAGGCTATGCAGTGAGAATAGAATTAAATTACCAGAATATAATCATGATGTTAACGGCAGGTAGTATGAGCTCTCCACTGATGGAATGGCGATCAAGGTAGGCCCTGACCGGACAGCGCGGATGTGTAAACTTATCTGGGGGTATGCTGATAGCATGAATAGTAAGGTCCATTTTGTCAACAGGTGCCCACGTGTTTATATTACACAATATCTGAGCTGGTGACCCTCGTTCTTTTTTTACATGTCATTATTGTCTTCACATGTTATCGTTGATGCAACTCTCACTTACTTCTATCATTTCTTTCTTTCTGTTCACATTTGGTGGACTCAACATCGTGGACCGGCGACGAATATGTATTGTGCTTGCTTTAGATAGATCAGATTTCTAATACTACTTTAGTTTAAACAATATTTATTTCAAGTTGTGGCAAGTGATATATATATACATACAATTGAGAACAGGATTAGAAAACAAGATTTTACACTTATGTGAATTCTTCTCCTGCAGAAGGTCAGTTTTACAATATGGCTAAGGAACAAGTTGGTGAAATAAGGTAACATTGTATGAACAAACCCAAAAAAAATGTGTATATCAAAATGAATGCGTCGCACCATGATGGAAGCGTATGTTGTGTTTGAACGCCTCACTTACGCTGGACTGTACCGATCAGAAGGGACGCAGACCGCTTTATCATGGTGCGCAACATTGGTATTTATAATAGAAATTGAAGAAATAGGCAAGCTCAACACCGCCAGAGCGAATGCTGAGGTAGTGTCCAACGTATACATTCAGGTTTAGTATGGTAATATGAAAACTTCGTTGAAAAGTTAACTAAACGCTGACTGGTTACTCGGGCCCGGCTCCTGCTATCCGTATACAGGCGGGTGAGAATGTACCTTGATCTCCATTAAATGTTTTACATTGAAATTAAAATATGAAAAAAAAAAAAACCGAATGTTCTGAGACACATGCGAACTGTCTTTTCTCTAAAAGAATGTAACTACGTCACCCCCGTCCCCGGACTACACCGCACAAAACACACAGAACACTGCGTAGAGGCAAGAATGCAAGGTAATGGTGCTTAGTGTCCCACCAACACAAAGAGTATCATTTAGGGCCAAGCAATTTAGATGAAGAAAGTAATAGTCCAATTTGATGTTCATTGTGGTAGGCAGTCAGATGATTAGGGTAAAAATAAAAATAAATATATTATGAGCAATATAAATGAGGAACATGTATAAAATGAGGCTAGCGAGGACAATTATGCATTAAGTGTGGTCAATGTTTTATCTAATAGGTTACATGTACATGCATACATACACATGCTTGCATACACTTGTACACGCGTATATATACATATGCACGCATACATGCGAAATATTTACGTCAAGAGAATCGTCTTGTGGCTAGCAAGTATGTTTGTACCTGAGTGAATATGTGTTTGTTCTCTTCAAAGCTTAGTCGTTCGTTACCAAATGAGTAGTTATCGACAACTGGAGGACAAGGGAGGTTTTCTAGGTATTGTTGTCGTATGTGCCGGTAATTGTTGCACTGTAACAGGAAGTGACTGGTTGTTTCTATGGCACCACATGTGCAGTTGGGTGTATCAACTATCGACCTTCGATGAAGGTCATAATTTAATGAACTACATGATAGGCGAAGGCGTGTATGGAGTATTTGACCCTGTCTCGACCCGATATTATATAAAGGCGAAGATTTTAATATGTTTTTTATTCAAGCGTGCTTTAAAGGACGTTATTGTTGGGGCATTTCTAGTCGCTTCAGACAAAGAATTCCATTCTCGGATCGATGACGGAAGAAATGAATTCCTATATAGTAGGGTACGGCATGGTATTAATGGTATGTCACACGCGTTTCTGAGATTATAGCGAACTTGAGTTTGCTGTGGGATTAGCTCACTAAGATATTGGGGAGTTAAGTTGTTTTTCATTTTGTATAGGAGAACTAATTTATGTTTATTACGTCTGTTGTCAAGAGTTTCCCACTTAAGATCGTGATATAGCTTGCCAATGTTGCATAGCTTTATTGCTCCACTCACGATGCGCGCAGCCTCGACTTGAACAGATTCAAGCTGTTTTTTTAACTCGATCGTACAGTTACTCCATACTACATCTGCGTATTCTAGCAGAGGACGAATTAATGAAACATACATTTGTTCAAGGGCCGATCTACTTAATATAAATTTAAAGGATCGTAACATACCAATTCGCTGCCAAGCTTTGCTTATGTACGAGGATATGTGTGAGTTCACTTACCGTCATCTGATAGAGTAAGACCCAAATGTTTATGCTCTTTAAATGTATTAATAGTTTGACCATTCATCAAGAGGTTAGGATGTTGTTGTTTATTCAGCTTCCTAGAGAAGATCATGGTCTCAGTCTTTGAAGGGTTGAATTTTACTAACCATTTTATAAACCACTGGTGAATAGATTCTATATCGTAGTTTAATGTTGCAGATGAGGCTAGTGGGTCGGCAACGATTATGTAAAGACTAGTGTCGTCAGCAAATAGTCGAATATTAGAGTGGATGTCACTTACAATGTCATTAATATATATTAAGAATAGGAGAGGGCCTAGAATCGAGCCTTGTGGAACGCCAGCATTTATAGATGTCCAACGGGATGACGAGTTGCCATAGACTACACGTTGGCGTCTTTGGGAATGATATGAAGAAAACCAATCAATCAGGGGGCCAGTGATGCCAATGGACGAAAGTTTATATAGGAGGCCTCGGTGCCATACTCTATCGAAGGCCTTGGAAATGTCGCAAAAGACAGCACGGACTTCCTTTCCTTCGTCCAGTGCTTTGCATATGTCATTATATAGAAATGCCAACTGATTTACAGTCGAATCTCCTCTTATAAAACCAGACTGGTAGCATGTAAGTTTATTATTTGTAGTTATAAAGTTATATAAGTATTTGTGTATGCATCGCTCCATAAGCTTACCTATGCAACTGAGAAGTGATATAGGTCTGTAGTTATGTGGACTTGATGGATCCGACTTATTAAAGATTGGAGTAACATTGGCTAATTTCCATTGGGAAGGGAAGAAAGATTTGTTTATCAGCTTATTGAAATAGTTAGAAAGGGGAGTAGATAGTTCCCGGGCGCCTTTGCGTAAGAGTCGCGGACTAATAAGGTCTGGACCGCTAGCTTTTGATGGATTTACTAAAGCTATGGCGTCAATGACGTCTGTTGGAGAAATTGAGATGGTCGATAGGCTATGAGGTGAATGTGGTGGGTAGAGGCAGGATATGCCCACTGTCGTCGATAGTCGATTGTTTTGAGAAGAACCTATTCAGTAATTCTGTTTTGTCGTCGTCCGATGAGGCATCGATGCCGTCGTCTATCAATGTTGGGATTGTTGTTGATTTATTGTTAGATTTTAATTGCTTAGCGAGTTTAAACCATGTCTTTATGGGAGTGTTTGGATCATTAACTTTCTCAGTAATGTTAGTATCGTATTCAGACTTGCACTTTCGGATTAGTTTAGTTACTTCGTTTCTCAGTTTTCGAAAAGTGGCCCATACGGAATCGGTGTTGATGCATTTCGCTTTTTTATGAGCTCTATTGCGTTTCCTCATCGCTTTCCTGATAGTGTTGTTGAACCAGGGGATATCGTTCGGCCTAATTGTGACTAATTTATTTGGTATAGTTTCCGATGCTGCTTTGGAAATGGAGTTCGAAATAGATTCTGCCGTGCTGTCTAAATTTTCGCTGCTAAGAAGTTCTTGCCAGTTGACTGCATTTAGTTTTTCTCTGAAAGCATCGTAATTGCCTTGTTCATAGAGCCATATTTTTCTTTTGTATGTAGCTGTTTTCGTTTTTTGGGATTTTAGAATAGCAACTACCGGGCAGTGAAATCTGACTAGATCAGGAATGAAAGGGTCTGCAACAAAACTTGTGATGATGTGTCTCGCTTGTTTGACAAATATTAGGTCGATTAGAGAACAGGAGTTTTCAGTAAAATGAGTGGGCGTAGAAATTAATTGTTGTGCGTCATAAGAAGTGATGAGCCTGCTCATTTTATTATTATGTGAAGACTGTATATTTATGTTGAAGTCCCCAGTAACAATAATGTTGTCACATACTTGATTGAAAGCGCGGTCAATACTTTCTTCTAGTAAAGTCCAGTGGCTATTGTTTGAGTCTGGTGGTCTGTATATGCCACCTATTAATATTTTTTTCCGATTTATGTGTAGCTCAATGCAGAGAGATTCAATACCATTTATTTCTAAGTCTAAACGCCGTGAAGCGTGTAAGCCTTCTTTTATATAAATCGCTACTCCACCACCATGTCTATCTGGTCTGTCGCAACGGAAAGGGGGTTAAAATTAGAGATAAGTAGTTCGTCGTCAGTCGTCGTTTGTGAGAGCCATGTTTCTGTGAATATAATTACGTCATATGGTTGTGCTTCGATTGGCAAAATGTCTAATTTTGGTTTAATACTTTGTATGTTCAAGTGCATAACACTGATACCACTGTTAAGTAGGTCCGTATATGAGTCTGTTGATAAATATGAGGAGTCCATATTGGAGCTTGGACCAGGATTGGGATGAATATCGCCAGATTGTAATAACAGGAGTCCTTGTATATTGGCCGAGTACGACGCATGACATATATGTATACACTCTGTGTTGGTGCTGCACCAGGAATCGACTGCCTCCCGCTGCTGGCACACGGAAACACCAGACCTAGTTGCTATGGGACAGATCATGAGTTATAACATAATATGAGGCTTCCGTGCACCAGCGCTGTGCGTAACGGACGGGCGGAGAGGGACGGATGGGATGACGTGAATATTTATTGGGTGACGTAGGTTCGCAGAGGTGTCGCGTACTATACATGAAAAAAATATAACAAAACAACTGAGCTGATATGAAACCCATCTTCCGGGGTCTGAGTGGGATAATAGGACGCATGTTCTATTTTTAAAAAAACTATTGGCATGATTTTTTCTGCATGTACATGATGCAAGTTGTAATGAAAGTGATTCGATAAACATGTATATTTTGAATAGACTGCATGTCATTGCGTAGTACCCCTGTGGACCAATATCTATATAATTAGAACGTTAATGAAATAGACACAATCCACGTTCTCCTGATTCTGTGGGGAGTAAACTGTGTCGGTCATATATAGCAATGTGGTGTTACCTCCCTTGTATATCTACATGTACAGTACCGCCAATGGACATCTAAATAGTAATTATCGGTCGACACACTCCTCGCGGGTTTGACCTATTAATGAATGGGTTTCCCGTGCCGTCGTCTAATCGGGCTACGCGCATGACATAGTCTGTGTCAGTGATGCATTTACATCGATATTTGGAACTATTACGCCTAAAGCTATACATGCAAATAGTATTTATTTTATATGCATGTCTTTATAGTGCGCAGTAATCAGATGGATTTCTAAATATCGAAATCACATGTATATTTATTAGAAGTACAAATACGTTTGTAATGTACACGCTTGGGTAACGATATTTGCTTGTTACGCATAGGTGGACACATCAGGGATAATAAGCAATGACGCGCAGGAATTCCCGGCGATGCAAAATATTTTAGCAATACATATAGCCCTTACAAAAGTGGAATTATTAAGCTGATGACCAGCGTAGATATATCGTCACAATTGTCGAGCACCGCGACAATGTGCACCGCTAAGGCAGGATACAGTGAAGACTATGGCCATGCTACACATCATGTAGCCAGGTCTGGATCCACACTGTCTCAAGCATCTCGATTAATGACCTGGAGACGGCTGGCCGGTTAATGTGCTGACGTACATAACATTAAGCCGGTTTTATGGTGTGCGTGGTACACTTCTAGACACAGTGCATGTGCATACGTGATGAGTTTTACATGTTGTCAGTGTTTTCATGCAGCCTGATCCAGGTCTATACTAGTTTGCGCGTTTAATGGTGCTCCGTGTGATGTCAAGACTAACCAGTAGTAACACAAGATAAGAACATACCACGTGTAGTAATGGATTTGTCAAGGCATTGAATCTACACATGCGTATGAACATACACGGTACATAATAATGCATGTGGCCTACTAATTATACACGAATACAAGAAGTAGTCCGAATGTTTTTTTCAACCAACGTAGCACCGGGCCGAAAATTTACGTAGAATGTACCATTATAGCTAATTAGGGGTGAACTAGTTGACGGCTGGCTTAGGACGATGTAATACTACTTTATGGAATTAACACTAGGAAGCTTTAATGTTAAGGGTATGGGATAAAAACACAAACGGCTACACCTTTTTTCAATGGATGAAAGACAATGATTACGATATATGTTTCATACAAGAAGCGCATTTCACAACAAGTGATAAAGCCCAGTGGGCAAAGGAATGGGGTGGTGATGGGTATTTTAGTGGGGAATATAGCAATAAAGAAGGTATATGTATTTTAATAAAACCGGGGCTTGATTATAGAATGAAACATTATGAACAGGTCATGACTGGTAGAATTCAACCTCTTAAAATATACATTTCTGAAAAAGATTATACATTAATCAATATATATGGTCCAAACGAAAACAGTCTAAGATGTTACCAAGATCTCGATACGTACATAGAAACAGTAGAAGTAGATACTTTAATAATAGGGGGCGATTTTAATATAATTTTAGATCCAGATTTAGACAAGAAAAATGGCATAAGAGACACAAATAAGAATACAAGAGAGAAACTATTGTCAATAATTAATAAATATGAATTACATGATATCTGGAGAATTCTTAATCATAATACAAGGAAATTCACATGGCATTCAAATACTAAACCACCAATATTCTGTCGTTTAGACTATTTTCTAATATCTGAAAATGTAATTAACAGAGTAACAAAAAGTAAAATTACTACAGGGTTTAAGTCTGACCATTCTTTAGTATATTTTTGTTTACAGACTCAATCTAATGAAAGGGGTCCGGGATATTTTAAGTTAAATAATAGTCTACTTTTAAAAACAGAATACCAACAACTAACTAGACGAAGTATTTCTACCATTGCCGAAATCAACCAGCGTGCTAATCCAAATACACTTTGGGAGATAATTAAAGGCACAATAAGAAATGAAACGATAAAATGTGCGTCTACTGAAAAGAAAAAAGATTTAAAAATGGAAAATAAATTAATAGAGGAAATAGATAAGAAGCAGACTACTCAAAAGAAATATCGGAAGATATTTTAATAGAATTAAACACCAAAAAATATATGTTACAGTATTTATATGAACACAAAGTTAGAGGAATTATGTTAAGATCAAAAGCCGAATGGATTGAGGGTGGGGAAAAAAATACAAAATATAACAGTTAGAACGGAAACGGTCTGAAAATAAAACAATAACTAGATTAACGGTAAATGGTCAAAATATTACGAGCAATGGAGAAATATTAAATGAAGAAAAAGAATATTATAAAAAATTATATACTAAAAAAGAAGCTGAAAATACAAATCACAATTCTTTTTCATATGATAATGGAGTAAACAGATTATCCGAAGAAAATAAAGAATTATGCAAAGGCAGCCTTTCAGAATACGAATGCAGTAACTCTTTAAAGGAAATGAAAAACAATAAGAGCCCATGCTCAGATGGTCTGACTGGAATTTTATAAAATATTTTAGAATGACATAAAAAGATATTATATGGATTCTTTTAAATTTTCATTAGCAAATGGATCACTAATTGAATTGCAAAAACAGGGTGTAATAACATTAATACCAAAAAAGGATAGCGATTACAAAATTGCATCAAAGGCCATAGCAAACAGAATTAAAAAGGTTTTGCCAAATATAATAGATGATTCACAAACCGGATTTCTTAAGGGAAGGTACATCGGAGAAAATATTAGAACTCTATACGAATTAATGGACCATTTGAATGAAAATAAATTACCGGGTTTATTTTTCTTCGCAGATTTTGCAAAGGCATTTGATACTGTTGAACATAAATTACCTCTTAAAAGTTATGAAACATTTAAATTTTGGCAACGACATTCTAAATTGGATTAAGCTTTTATACTCTGATGCAAAAAGCTGTGTTACAAACAATGGTTACTTATCGGATTTCTTTTCAATAAATAGAGGCGTACGTCAAGGCTGTCCTTTATCACCTTACCTTTTTATTATCACCATTGAAATACTATCCAAAGCAATTATAAATGAAAAAGATATAATAGGAGTAACAATTTATGATATAGAAATTAAAAACACAATGTTTGCCGATGATGCAACTTTTGTGACAGATGGTACAAGAAAATCATTTGAAAAGTTAATATACATAATAGATGAATTTAGTAAAATATCTGGTCTCAACCTTAACACAAAAAAATCCACTGTAATGCGCGTTGGTGACTTAAAAAATGTAGATCTGATTTTCTGTTGGGATAAGAAATTCATTTGGACTTCTCTTAGTGCAAAAACGTTAGGAATTACGTTCTTAAATAATAATACAGATATCCACGAATATAACATCCTTCCTAAAATAGTAGAGTTTGAACAGTGTCTTGATACGTGGAAACATAGAAACTTAAGTTTACTTGGAAAAATTACAGTTATTAAAACGTTTGCTGCTCCAAAATTAATATATCCATTAACAGTTTTACACGACCCTCCAGACAACATGATCAAAAGAATTAAAAACAAATTATTCGATTTTTTATGGGACAGTAAGCCTGATAAAATTAAAAGAAACATAATCATCCAATTCTACGAAAAAGGGGGATTAAAAATGTTAGATATAGATAGTTTTATAACATCAATAAGAGCATCATGGGTAAAACGAATATGTAACACATCAAACAGAGGCAAATGGAAACAACTTTATGAAAAAAAAATTGAAAGATATGGTGGATTTTTGCTCTTTGAATGTAACATAAAAAAGCAGAAGATGTAAAAAATATAGCGGAAGAAAATAAGTAAATTTTTAAATAATGTTTTAAAATCCTGGTCACATATTAACTATTACTCCTCCAAAAATGACACAGTATCAAAAGAAATACTTTGGAATAATTCCAATTTAAAGCATCAAAACAAAACATTTATTATTTTTCAAAGATTGGTACAATAAAGGCATTAAATATGTTGAACATCTATATGACTACAGAGTAAGGAATTTTCTACGATTTACTGATTTTACAGCAATATTCAATATACGTCAGGACGATTTATAAAATATCAACGTATTGTGAACAGCATAAGTCCATTATGGGCCGAGAAAATAAAAACAGAAAGCATCAACACAACTCCACAATCTACGTCGCTTATATCGATAGTACAGGATAGCAAATATGTGAACAACTTACTATATACAAGACAAACACACAAACAAAATATAGAAGAAAAAAAATCTGAACAAAAATGGACAAATTAATTTTCTGATGATAATTTATGCTGGCAACAAATTTACACATTGGCTTTCGATTGTACAATAGACTCAACATTACGCAATTTCCAAAATAGATATTTAATGCGTATCATTGGGACAAATAAACTACTCTATCGTTGTAATATAGTAAATAGCAGTCTATGTGATTTTTTCTCTATGTATGTTGAGAGCATAAAACACATGTTCTGGGAATGTAGGCATGTGCAACATTTTTGGTCACAGTTTCGAAATTATCTAAATGAAAAAGACTTAACATATGAAATAAATTTTCGAAGTATTTCTCTAGGAATAACAAATAAGGCACTGATGGTAAAACAATTTAATTCTATAATTTGCATATAGATCATTTTATAGACTTAACTTTGGTCTCTATGCCCATGTTTCAGACCTAAATGAATCATTCTAACACAGTCCCAGGCTCATACAGCCATTTCAATCTCATGAAATCCAAGTCATAATAAATATGCAACTACTAAAATAGAAACGTTATATGTTTATGTACATGAATGTTTTCTACCACAATGAATCGATCTAACACAGTTGCAGGCTGATAAAACAATTGAATTTGCCTGAAATACAATATGGACACCAATTATAATGAGGTACATAGTGCATTTAATAGTGGTGATAACTTGGCAACCACTAAAGATAAACACATTATGTTCATTTCAACAACAATGTGTTCTACTCAAAGGAATCAATCATAGAACGTTCTGAAATAATTCCGAATGAAATATGCATGAACGGATCCGAGAGTATCCAGCAACTCTGCTGGCCACTTTCAAGAATTACATCCTGAACTCGTTGATACTTTCTCATGCTGTCGTTCGCGGATGGTTTTCTCGAACAAACGACTCAACTTTGACATACTGAGGATGTTAGCTGCGCAAAAGGAGTACGAAACGGGGCGACATCCATGTATTTATGCAGTGCTGCCAAGAAATAAGCGCAGGATTTCAAGTAAGTTTTATATTAACAACAACAACAACAACAAGTTTACATAACAACGACACAAAAGTTTCTAGCATAGGCGTAGGAGCAGGGTGGGGGGGGCAGGGGGGGGGGGCAGCCCCCCCCCCCCAATATTGAGAGTGGGGGGGGGGAGCAGAGTATGTTTTGGCCCCTCCAATAATTGCACGAAAGTTAGTTTTGTGTATATATCGTCATTTAATACGATCTGGCATTAAACATTTTTATATCTTGCCTTATTTCTCAGTAAAAACATGTTTTGACAGCACTTTGCATGATGTTGTAAATTATTCTAAAGTGCTGTTAAAACATGGTGATAAAAATTCACCCATTCATAGATATCGTGTCAAAGATGCGAGATTTTTCTTTTGGAGTTATGTCCATTTGTTTCTTTTTACAAACTTAACGTAGGGGTAAATGTCTTATAACTTCTGTTTCCTTTCATGGATCACTTTGCTATTTCATACATGCATTCCTCAGATGGCCCTCCATCGTGATGTAGCAAATCCATGTCCCAGCACTCAACCCTTACCCCAAGGTCAATGTCACAAACAAAGTCTCAGACACGTTTTTATCTTTGACTCTTTTGTTACCTGGGAGTTGAATTGGGTTATTGCCCATTATAAAAGTAGTAATATTATTACTAATCCTACTGCTTTTTGGAGGGGCCAAGTGATTCTGGTGCGGCGAGGACCTGGCACCAGATCAGGATTATTCTGATTTCAGGGTTGAATATATAGTTTTTTATTGTTAGGCCCCGCCACCGAATGGTGAGGCGGGCACATAGTGTTACCGGCGTCCGTACGTCCAGCACATGAAAGGAATACAAATAGTCTCGATATTTTATCAGAGAATAAAACAGATGTTTATTATATATGTACATTTGTTTGACATAGAAACACAATGGAAAGTAAATTGTCAATATTTTACTATATTGATCAGTGCCAGAATTACTTTTCACATTGTATAATAGTTCCTTCTCAATCATCAGTAATATGTTTACTTCATTGATAGTTTGTATATTTTTAGGCGCATCTTAGTTGTGAGTGATTTACATATATTATAAAAATGTTATTTGATTTGTATGTTGATAAAATTGCCACTCGTTCCGACTAAAGTCGCACAATATCGCATGCTACGTAGCTCGTGCATATATCCACATATAGCAAAAATAATAACCTATAAGTACTATAATTATATCTATAAACGAACCCCATCCTTGTGATAATCATTGTATGAGGCTTTAGATTGTATGAAGATTTTCAAAGAAAATTATTTCCAATATCTGCAATACGCGACCTTAAATTATGTCAACACAATGATTCTAATTTTAAATTATGAATATATATGAATATCGTTTTTGACGGCCGTTGCGTGCACATGTATCATATTTCTTAAAGAGGGGTCGTCGCGTGTAACACAGCAGTAATATCTGTTTGTCAGAAGTTGAAAACATGCCAAACACGCGTACGTCGCTTGTATTGTTTCGGTACCAGTGTGCGCTTCGTTCGCGGCTGGCAGCATAGCATGCTCAATACACGGTCTACATTTGGATGTATTCAATACTGAAACTTAGAGAACAAAACTAGCCACTGGCTAGCATATAAAAGAAACGCATGTAGGACATGTTTATTCAACTGAGTTATACACACGTTTAACAATGACAGTTTCGTATAATTTTGAATCAACTGTCGATGTAAACGGGACAATAAACTAAGTATGTGATATTTAAATGTGTTTTTCCAGACCTGGGTTGTCATGTCTGCATGATTGCAATATACATACACCTTTATAGGGTCGATCATACACGGAGAATTAGACTAAATAGAGAGGTGCGATTATTTAACTTTTATCTAATTACCCGTAAGTTTTCCGCCGCCGTAGTCCAATTCTATCCTACCGCCCAGATGGGCACGCCTGCATGTTGTTTTATGTACGAATTGTCTTGAGAACGACGTGAGTAGTTGTCCAAGGGAGATAACGTGACCAGTGGTAAAACAAAGGCAAAAAAAGGAAACTACCGTTTTTGTTGCCGATTTATTAAACACATGTAGATTTTCATACATCGTGAGGTACTTTCTTATTGTCAGAAACATTTACTGTAGTACCCGCTTTCTTCGAAATAAAATAAAAGAACAAAGTAAGTAGGCGTATTTATGGAAATAAATAAAACAATATACATAGACGCGACAATGATGCTAAATGTGACGTTTACTTTGTCAAAACCGCGCGGAAATTACTCCATCTTTGTAACGTTATAACTCGTTACGTCACGTTTTCCGATAAGGGAGGTTTTCGCTTGGCGCTTCACATATGTGAATACTGCCTTGTTACTGTATCATATACGGCACATGAAATGAATGGCCAAATCGGCCGGCCATCTTTGTGTGTTCTAGCCATCAGCCAGTTTCACCTGTTCTGCCGTTTGACAAAGAACTCAAACTGTGAAGTAGAACATATGGTATAATGTAGATAATCACATGTAGAAACACCATGAGAACAGACTCATATAAATTATATTACACCAAACTGTAAAATATGTCAGTTTTATGGACAGGTTTGAGTCTGTGTTTTTAAAAAGATGAACCACCATCATAAATACCCTGATACACAGAAAATCGCACAGTGGCCAACCACACAACACATACCATATATAATCACAAAATACACACCATATATACATGTACCTACTACTGTACTCTGTTATTAGCTATCAAATCCAGTGATATGTAAGCAGTTACCCGAGTGTTTTGTCCCTGGTGTCTATTCACCTACTATGCGAGTAGATATGGCTTTACCTATGTATAATGTGTACACTAACAATAGGCTGTGCATCAGATTGAAAAGTCTACCCATCAAAATTTATTTTGAGATTGATGAGAGAAATGCTCAGATATCTCGTCTTTTGTACAGGCATTATATTTATAGCTTGGCGTTGTCACATCTGTCTATTATGTATTGCACCAGATTGTATTTGGTTTACTGTCATATTATTTACTGTATGTGTCAAACGCACAAAGTGGTGAAACTTTACGATGGCTTGTACATACAAAGATGGTGGAGATGGCAACTCAATGCTCCATATAGTATACAGTAACAAGACAATGTTCATATATGTTATATTCATATTGGTGCAATTGATACTATACACATATGACAACGGCAAGCTATACATATTATGTCAGCAAATTATACAAAAGACGATATATCTGAGCATTTCTCCCATCAATATCAAAATAAATGTTGATGTGTAAACTTCTCAATTTGATGCGCCGTCTATGTTATTGTACATGCTACCATAGGTAAAGCCATATTTACTTGCATAGTAGGTGAGTAGACACCAGGGACAATACACTCAGGTAACTGCCTACATGTCACTGGATTTTATAGCTAATAACAGAGTACAATAGTGGGTATATATGGTATGTGTTGTGTGGTTTGCCAGGTAAAAGTGATACACTGTGCGATTTTCTGTGTATGAGTTATTTATAATGGTGATTCATGCTGTCAAAAAACACAGGCACAAACCTGTCCAGAAAACTGACATATTTGGTATAATATAATTGATAGGAGTCCGTTCTCCTGGCTTTTCTACATGTGATTAGCTTCTTTATATCATATGTTCTACTTCACATTTTGAGTTCTTTGTCAAACGGCAGAACAGGTGAAACTGGCTGATGGCTGGAACACACAAAGATGGCCGATTTGGTCACTACATGTACCGTATAGGATACAGTAACGAGGCAGTATTCACATATATTATATCATATTTACGAAGCAATTATCTTTGAATCAAACGATGATCAGGTATAGAACGGGTCCTTAAGGTTTTGTACCTATCCATTTGGCAGGTTTTTCTAGCAGGATTGCTGCTCAAACGCTAATCAAAATAGAATAACGTACGTATCATTGTCACAAAACACCTCACTCGGGCATCAATTCATTACAACGTATCCTTTCGGTATGTCATACATTGACCAATGTCACAGCCTGCAAAAGTTTATTCATCCAATAATGTATCGTTAGAGGGAATTACAATCAGTTTATGTATGTAACTGATAATGTGTATAACATCATCGGTATTTTACAAAATAATAAAGCTTACAATCTACATGTTTGTATTTTTTGGAATGTAAGTGTAAGCTGACCATTTTTACGCCTTATCTCATTAAGTGTAATGGGTTATGTAAAATTGTACTCTGTATTTCTGGTTACATGTTACGCTATTATAAGGACATAACATAAAACTAACACAATCATGAGGAATATTTAATTTCATCACGACAGCATGTATATCTTTCCTATATATACATACATGTAGTACAATACAGTGTACCGTAGCAAATTAAGCAAAGACATATCGAACATATATAATTTTACATGTAGCCAAATAGTTTTGCCCCCCCCCCCCCCCCCCCCCCCCACCCCCCCCCCCCCCAATAATTGAAACGCTCCTACGCCTATGTCTAGGAGCAACATTTCAAATAAATAAATGCATCTAGGTCCCAGTAAGGCATCTTTATATAACTGGTACTAATTATTTGATATGATATGCATGGGTGGCGTGCGTGAGTGTAACATATGATATGTGTCATTGGTCGTAACTGTCATTCCATGTCTTGTCCCTACCCACCCAAAGCAATGTCTTAACCCCTGAATCGTCCACTCCATCCCAATCTTACAACAAACATTCCAGTTTTCTCAGCTGATGGCTGATGTGCATCTGGGGGTGGGTTGGTCAAGTTTGTCACTAGATCCATGGCATCGGGGCAAGATTAACTGCAAAGCTGTCTCTGATCGAAATAAAGTTTGGCACAATACTCCCTGCAACGCGAGTTGCATCATTATGTAAATTCCATGACAAGCCGGTGCCAAACGTATTGCAGCAAACGGGGACTATGCGCATTACTAAATAGTACAAAAAAACGTATCGAGACATTCAATGAATATCGGTGACATTCCATTTGACGGGTGACATTATTCAACGTTAAATTATAACAACTAGTAAACGAAATGAACGCATAATTCCTTGTCAAGTTATTGCAAAATGGAAATTATTAAATTAATAATACAGTTCATAGTATCTACATGGCTTTCAAATGTTCTTCCAAAGTTGAAATAAACAGGGTGATCAAATCCGTTAAGTGTATAATATACATGCCTCCGTACATCAACTTGAAAGAAGTTTCTTGTTTTCAGATCATGTGAATATAAAATTGCATACAAAAATGTAGAAAAAATTGCTAAGTTAAAAAGGTGATACTTTTGTTAAAACATATTGTTTCTGTATCACAATACTCAGGTGCACATCTTCAGTATGTGTACACGACGTGTGAATAGTTTCAAATCGATTGACTGAACGGTTTCAGAGGAGTTGTGTACACAAACTCTGTAGAATTGTATACAAAAATGTAGAAAAATAACTAAGTTAAAGAGATGATTTTTTGTTAAAAAATATTGTTTCGGCATAAAAACACCAATGTGCACATCTTCAATATATGTAGAAGACACGTGTATAGTTTCACGCTGTACCCTATATAGAATTGTATACACACATGTATAAAAAATGCCTAAGTTAAAAAGGTGATATTTTTGTTAAAACATATTATTTCTGCATAAAAAAACCAAAGTGCACATCTTCAAAATATGTAGAAGACACGTGTATAGTTTCAGATCGAAAGACGGAACAGTTTCACGCTGTACCCTATATAGAATTGTATGCAAAAATGTAGAACAAATGGCCAAGCTAAAAAGGTAATATTTTTGTTAAATAATACATTACCGCAGAGAGGTGATATTTTTTTCGGCATAAAAATTCCAAGGTGGACATCTTCAATATGTGTAGAAGACGTATATTTTCAGATCGAATGTCGGAACAGTTTCACGCTGTACACTACATAAAATTGTATTCCAAAATGTAGATGATATTTTTGTTAAAAAATCGTTTTTTCTGCATAAAAACATCAATGTGCATATCTTCAGTACGTCTAGAAGACGTGTGTATAATTTCAAATCGATTGACCGAACGGATTTAGATGAGTTGTGTACTCAAACTCTGTACACTATATATAATTGTAAACAAACATGTAGAAATAAATGGCTAACTTAACAAGAGCTGTAGGAGAACAGCATAGCTCGACTACGAGGGTTGTCGATGTACACATAGCTTGACAAACAAGGTGGCTGCAGCCTGCATACAAACCTTAACCAAGGTTGACTAAAAACCGTAACCAAGGGAAATTAAGTAAGTAATTGAAGGTTAAATGTAGGTCAATGTCAGATATAGGTCAGGGGTTATTGATGTACATCACTAGGAGATGAAGTTTTCCAAGTATGGTTGATGTAGGCCCAGGAGTATTCCATATACAAGCTTGACTAAAAACCTTAACCAAGGGGAAATAAGTAAGTAATCCAAGGATAAAAGTAGGTCAAGGTCAAATATAGGTCAGGGATTATTGATGTACATCACTAGGAGATAAAGTTGTCCAAGTATTGTTGAAGTAGGCCCAGGAATATTCCATATACAAGCTTGACTATAAACATTAACCAAGTAATTCAAGGTTAAATGTACGTTAAGGTAAAATATAGGTCAGGGGTTATTGATGTACATCCCTATGAGAAAAGGTTATCCAAGTATGGTGTCTGTATGCACAATAATATTCCATCTACAAGCTTGACTAAAAAATAACCAAGGTTGACTAAAAACCTTAACCAAGGCGAATTAACTAAGTAATTCGAGGTTAAATGTAGGTCCAGTTCAAATATAGGTCAGGGGTTGTTGATGTACATCACTAGGAGATGAAGTTGTCCAAGTATGGTTGGTGTAGGGCCAGGAGTATTCCATCTACAAGATTGACTAAAAACCTTAACCAAAGAGAATTAACTAAGTAATTAAAGAGGAAATGTAGGTCAATGTCAAATATAGATCAGGGGTTATTGATGTACATCACTATGAGAAAAGGTTGTCCAAGTATGGTGTCTGTATGCACAAAGTATTCCATGTACAAGCTTGTATAAAAACCTTAACCAAGGTTGACTAAAAACCTTAACCAAGGGAAATTAACTAATTAATTCAAGGTTAAATGTAGGTCAAGGTCAAATACAGATCAGGGGTTGTTGATGTACATCACTAGGAGATGAAGTTGTCCAAGAATGGTTGGTGTAGGGCCAGGAGTATTCCATCTACAAGCTTGACTAAAAATCTTAACCAAGGGGAATTAACTAAGTAATTCAAGAAGAAATGTAGGTCAAGGTCAAATATAGATTAGGGGTTATTGATGTACATCCATATGAGAAAAGGTTGTCCAAGTATGGTGTCTGTATGCACAATATTATTCCATGTACAAGCTTGAGTAAAAACCTTAACCAAGGTTGACTAAAAACCTTAATCAAGGGGAATTAACTAAGTAATTCAAGGTTAAATGTAGGTCAATGTCAAATATAGATCACGTGTTATTGATGTACATCTCTAGGAGAAAAGGTTGTCCAAGTATGGTGTCTGTATGCACAATAGTATTCCATGTACAAGCTTGAGTAAAAACCTTAACCAAGGTTGAATAAAAACCTTAACCAAGGGGAATTAACTAAGTAATTCAAGGTTAAATGTAGGTCAAGGTCAAATATAGATCAGGTGTTATTGATGTACATCTCTAGGACATGAAGTTGTCCAAGTATGGTGGGTGTAGGGCCAGGAGTATTCCATATACAAGCTTGACTAAAAATCTTAACCAAGGGGAATTAAGTAAGTAATTCAAGAAGAAATGTAGGTCAAGGTCAAATATAGATCAGGGGTTATTGATGTACATCCCTATGAGAAAATGTTGTCCAAGTATGGTGTCAGTATGCACAATAGTATTCCATGTACAAGCTTGACTAAAAACCTTAACCAAGGTTGGCTAAAAACCTTAACCAAGGGGAATTAACTAAGTAATTCAAGGTTAATTGTAGGTCAAGGTAAAATATAGATCAGGGGTTATTGATGTACATCACTAGGAGATGAAGTTGTCCAAGTATGGTGTGTGTAGGGTCAGTAGTATTCCATATACAAGCTTGACTAAAAACCTTAACCAAGGGGAATTAACTAAGTAATTCAAGAGGAAATGTAGGCCAAGGTCAAATATAGATCAGGGGTTATTGATGTACATCCCTATGAAAAAAGGTTGTCCAAGTATGGTGTCTGTATGCACATTAGTATTCCATGTACAAGCTTGACTACAATTCTTAACCAAGGTTGACTAAAAGCCTTAACCAAGGGGCATTAACTAAGTAATTCAAGGTTAAATGTAGGTCAAGGTCAAATATACATCAGGGGTTATTGATGTACATCACTAGGAGATGAAGTTGTCCAATTTGGTGGTTGTAGGGCCAGTAGTATTCCATATACAAGCTTGACTAAAAACCGTAACCAAGGGGAATTAACTAAGTAATTCAAGAGGAAATATAGGTGAAGGTCAAATATAGATCTGGAGTTATTGATGTACATCACTAGGAGATGAAGTTGTCCAAGTATGGTGGCTGTAGGGCCAGTAGTATTTCATATACAAGCTTGACTAAAAACCTTAACCAAGGGGAATTAAGTAAGTAATTCAAGAGGAAATGTAGGTCAAGGTCAAATATAGATTAGGGGTTATTGATGTACATCCCTATGAGAAAAGGTTGTGAAAGTATGGTGTCTGTATGCACAATAGTATTCCATGTACAAGCTTGACTAAAAACCTTAACCAAGGTTGACTAAAAACGTTAACCAAGGGGAATTAACTAAGTAATTCAAGAGGAAATGTAGGTCAATGTCGAATATATATCAAGGGTTATTATTGTACATCACTAGGAGATGAAGTTGTCCAAGTATGGTGGGTGTAGGGCCAGTAGTATTTCATATACAAGGTTGACTAAAAACCTTAACCAAGGCGTGACGCCGACGCCGACGCCGACGCCGACGCCGACACGCCGACGCC
The DNA here is from genome assembly GCA_029237695.1 of Conchocele bisecta. Classification (NCBI taxonomy): domain Eukaryota; kingdom Metazoa; phylum Mollusca; class Bivalvia; order Lucinida; family Thyasiridae; genus Conchocele; species Conchocele bisecta. The sequence continues at coordinate 162,311,832 of CM055265.1, read as the reverse complement.
GACGCCGACGCCGGGGTGACAACATAAGCTCTAACTATTCTTAGAATAGTCGAGCTAAAAAGGTGATATTTTTTCTGCATAAAAACACCAAGGTGCACATCTTCAATATGTGTAGAAGACGTGTCTATAGTTTCATATCGACTGACTGGAACATTTCAGACGAGTTGTGTACACAAACTCTGAACCGTATATAGAATTGAATACAAACATGTAGAAATCAAAGTACTGAAAGTAAGTACTGAGCTGTGAGCCCAACTGAAATGGGTGGTAAACAGTGTTTTAGTATATTCTCCTTTAAATATTTTAAATATTTCAAATAAAGTAATTGTATTAAATGGTATTATGGGAAACTGTATAACACTCGACATATTTTGTATGTGGAGAGGGGAAGGAGCTTTATAGGAACAGGAATAATCCAGCAAGGCCTAGCATTTGTTTTTATGCATTATATACACATCAGCTCTGAATTTTGTATCAATTTTCGACATCATTGGAGGAAAATATGACTGATTTTCGAAATCAATATTGGCGAAATACGGCGATGCGATAAGGGTGGTAATTCCATATCCGGATTCACTCTTCAAACACCTGTGGTTATAGTGTTGTTTTATGCAAATTTGTAAACGCCGCTGTTGTGAATGAAAAAATCAAGACAGGTGCCAGACAGGTGTGATTCAAGTTTACACACCATTAATGCGCGACTAAAATAGCCCGTTTTATTTGTGGAAAATGAACGGCTAAATCTGAGGTTCCATTGGTTTTTCTTGAAATGTAAAATAGCATAAAACGAGTCGTTAACAATGACCTACATACAAGATGTATAAATACGCGCCACAAGACAAAATAGCGCTGTGATATCTGACTGTATTTTGAGACCTTGTTACATAAGCTGCGAGAGGCTCGCAGCTAAAAATGGCTGTTACAAAGGTGATATTTTTGTAAAATGAATATTTGTTTTCGGCATAAAAACACCAAGGTGTACATCTTCAATATGTGTAAAAGACGTGTGTATAGTTTCAGATCGATTGACTGAACGGTTTCAGAGGAGTTGTGTACACGAACTCTGTACCCTATATATAATTGATTACAACCAAGTGTGCCTTAAGTTACAAAATACGCTCGTCGAAGATGGGCCAGACAGCGAAGATGCAGAAAGGTGAAGCTGTCACCAAGGCAAGACATATTAATGAGAGTTTAAAACTCTTTAGCATTATTTCTCCACTCGTTGTGCTAAACAGATGTCCTAATGTATGTAGATATGTGTAAAGTAGAAATTATATAGAATTGGATACAAACATGTAGAAAACAATGGCTTAGTTAAAAACGTGATATTTTTGTTAAAACATATGTTTTCTGCATAAAAACACCAGGGTGCACATCTTCAATATATGTAGAAGACGTGTGTATAGTTTCACATCCAATGCCAGAACGGTTTCAGAGTAGTTGTGTACACAAACTATGTACCCTAAATCGAATTGTATGCACAAATGTAGAAAAAATGGCAAGGTTAAAAAGGTAATATTTTTGTTAAATAATACATTACCGCGGAGAGGCGATATTTTTGTTAAAAAACATATTGTTTTCGGCATAAAAATACCAAGTTGCACATCTTCAATATGTGTAGAAGACGTGTCTATAGTTTCAGATCGAATGACGGAACAGTTTCACGCTGTACACTATATAAAATTGTATACAAAAATGTAGAAAACATAGCTAACATAGTTAAAAAGGTGATATTTTTGTTAAAAAATCGTTTTATCTGCATATAGACACCAAGGTGCACATCTTCAGTACGTGTAGAAGATAATTTGAAATCGATTGACCGAACAGTTTCAGATGAGTTGTGTACACAAACTCTGTACCCTATATAGAATTGTATACACAAATGTAGAAAGAAATGGCTAACTTAAAAAGGTGATGTTTTGTTAAATACTATTTTTTCGGCATAAACACACCAAGGTATACATCTTCAATATGTGTATACGACGTGTGTATATTTTCAGATCGATCGACTGAACATTTCAGAGCAGTTGTGTACACAAACAATGCAGTTTTTCTGTCCACCGCCTGTAGCGGTAAAACATAATACGTACCATTTGCTTAAAACAGTGGTATAAAAATCGTATTTCCCCATACATTGTATATCACTATTTGATAAATTTGTGTCAAATAAAATAAATGGCATCAGAGACTTTTTTTAACACGTACGAAAAAAGTATATTCTATGTCATAGAGAAATACATGATGGCCGCGGTCCGCATGTCACGCCCGTCAACACTTTGATAGTATACAGAAAAACTTTAACCAAAAAACTTTTGACTAAAAACTTTAACAAAAATTGTACTGTAAATTTGCCACATGGTCAAGAAAAAAACACTAACATTCAAAAATATGTTAAATCCAATGATGTCTGACGAAGGTCTGGCGATTGTTCACGTCTAACGAGGTTACAGTAACCTTATAGAACGTTTTGTATGACCTAAGTTTACATTTTTAGACTCGCCTTCTATATTTTAACATGCAATAGTTCAATCTTGTGTATGAACATTTAGTTTAAACAATATTTTATTTAGCAGGTTACATATATACAAGACAAGTGATAAAAGGATTAGAAAACAAGCTTCGTAAAAGCTTATGTGAATTCTTCTCCTTGACAGTTGATGGGCCGCCGGCTGAGATAAGAGACCTTACGACAATTGCGTTAATTGACAATACTTGGAGATATATTTTGTTTATTGTACCTCACACAGTACGATTTGCATGTACTCGCCTTGCTGGTGTGATTATTGCTACAACATTAGCTGAAAACGAACAGTGTACGCCCTGAGCAGACCGCTCGGATGAGCGGGCTGACATGGGTCCACGCTGGTCGCGTATGTCGTAAGGGCCTTGTTCTCAGCAGGGTGCCCATATTACACAATAGTTATGGCAGGAAATAGTTTAATATTGTTTATCTTATGATCACTGAAAATGAAAATGGAGCATACACGTGATAAATATGGTTCTATAATACCAACACCAAATATTATCAAATCACAAACAGGCCAACACCCGCGCTCGCTGCGACCGCAGTCAATCTATCAGAGGCAACAGCCTGTCATTGGTTGAAGATCCAATTACCTTACAAGTCGCAGCAACAGAGTGTCTGATTGTATACAAGTCTTTGATATATATGTGACAATTGGACCACTATACTTGATTGTTTTTGATTGTCTGGTTTGAAATCGAGTTGAAAACAAGCCATTATTATGTATACGCCTATCTGTTAGTATATTTAGTTAGGAATTTAATTACTTCAGTCTGGCCTAAAAGCGTTTTGTAGACATTATATATTTGTGCACTTGCAAACATATGGTGGTATTCTGTTCAAATGATAATCGTTCGTTACCATAAAGAAGATTGTTGGCTATCGGTGGACACGGAATGTCTGTTAAGTGAAGATGTCTTTGACGTTGATAGTTTTCGCAATATGGTAGAAAATGATTGATTGTTTCTACCGAACCACAAGTACAATTTGGAGAATCAACTATAGATCTACGATGAAGGTCATAATTCAAGGAACTGCATGACAAACGAAGACGGGCGTGAAGTACTTGTCCTTGTCTGCAGCCTATATTGTATAAGATGGGTGATTTTGTAACTTTTTATTTATTTATAATTGTCTTAAAGGACGGTACTGATTGCACATTTTTTTCCTGTTCTGACAATTTATTCCATTCACGAATAGTGTGGGGTAGATATGAATTCAAGTACAATTGTGTACGACAATGTACTAATGGTATATTAGTAGCGTTTCTAAGGGTATACCGTGCTTGTATCTGTTCAGGAATCAGATTGCTAAGATATTGTGGGGATAGTTTATTTACCATTTTGTAAAATAGTATAAGTTTGTGTTTATTTAGTCTGTTTTCCAAGGATTCCCACCTGAGATCTTGATATAATTTATCAATATTACAAAGTTTAATAGCTCCACACACTATGCGCGCAGCTTCTATCTGTACTGCTTCGATCTGGTGTTTTAATTCGTCTGTGCAATTACTCCATACAACATCACCATACTCCAAAAGAGGTCGAACAAAACAAAAATACATGCGTTCAAGAGCTGACCCCTTTTAGGGTGAATTTCAGAGATCGTAATATGCCTATTCTTTGCCATGGTTTATTTAGATATGATGAGATGTGTGGATACCATTTTCCGTTTTCTGATATAATTATTCCTAGATGTTTATGTTCATTAACAGTTGTAATAGGACGAGTGTCCATTTTAAGTACTGGATGCTGTGGTTTATTATGTTTTCTTGAATAAATCATTGACTCTGTCTTGGATGGGTTGAATGTCACTAGCCATGTTTTTGACCATTGATTTATAGTTTCTATGTCGTTATTTAATGCAGCTGCTGCTGCTGATATTGTGTCGTCGACTATTATGTACAAGCTTGTGTCGTCTGCAAATAATCTAATGTTGGAGTTAACTTCTTGGACTATGTAATTTATGTATATTAAAAACAATAAAGGTCCTAAAATAGATCCCTGTGGAACGCCTGCATTGACAGTGCACCAATTAGACGCGGAGTTACTATATACTACACGTTGTTTTCTGGAGGACATATACGACTTAAGCCATTCGAGCATAGAACCAGAGATTCCGATGTTTGATAGTTTGTAAAGAAGGCCTCGATGCCAGACTCTGTCAAACGCCTTTGATATGTCGCAAAAAAACAGAACGAACCTCTTTTCCTTCATCCATTGCTTTGCAAATATCGTTATAGATGTAAGTTGATTTACAGTTGAATCACCTTTGATAAAACCCGATTGGTATGATGTTAGTTTATTGTTTGAGGCCACAAAATTGTACAAATATTTATGAACACATCATTCCATTAGCTTACCAATGCAGCTAAGCAGGGAAATCGGTCTGTAGTTCTGTGAACTTGAAGGATCTGCCTTTTTAAAAATCGGTATTACATTCGCCTGTTTCCATGGAGAGGGGAAGTATGAATTACTTAGTAATGTATTGAAGTATGTAGAAAGTGGTACTGAAAGTTCACGAGAGCCCTCACGAAGTAATCTGGGACTTATTAAATCAGGACCACTGGCTTTTGATGGATTGACTAATGATATAGCATTGATTATGTCTGTAGGAGAGATTGTGATTGTTGTCATATTGGGTAGATTCGGTTGTGTGGGAGGTGGCAGTGGAGTAGAACTGTCATCAATGGTGGACTGTTTTGAGAAGAAGGAATTAAGTAATTCCGTTTTTTCTTTGTCTGTTTGTGCTTCTATTCCGCCATCAAGCAATGTAGGAATTGTCGTTGAGGTTTGTTTAGCCTTCAATTGTTTTGCAAGTTTAAACCATGTTTTTACTGAAGTTTCGGAATCATTAACCTTCTCTATTAGTTTATTTTCATAATCCGATTTACATTTTCTTATGAGTTTCGTAACCTCGTTTCTAATTTTTCGGAACTTAGACCAGGCTAGTTCTGTATTCACATTTTTAGCTCGTTTATGGATTTTATTTCTTTTCCTTATTAATTTTCTTATACTATATTAAACCATGGGATATCATTCGGTCGCATAGTGACTATTTTGTTGGGTATTGTTTCAGTAGCTATCTCTATTATTGTAGTTGCGATTGTTTCGGCTGTGATATCTAAATTTCCTGAATTAAGAATTTCGTTCCAATCGACAGAGTTTAATTTTGTTCTGTAATTGTCATAATTTCCTCGATCGTAGAGCCAGACTTTCCTTTTATATGTTGTGACTTTTGCCGTCTTTATCTTTAATACTGCAACTATACGACAGTGGTATCTTATAAGATCAGGGATGAAGGGATCGACAACAAAGCTGGTAAGTATATGTCTGGCGTCTTTAGTAATTATTAGGTCTATGAGAGAGCTTAAATTTTCAGTAAAGTTTGTTGGCGTAGTGATAAGCTGTTCCGCATTATATGATGTAATAAGCCAACTAATTCTATTCGAGTCAGAATTTTGTACATTTATATTAAAATCCCCTGCAATAATTACATTTTCGCATATTTGGTTGAAGACGCGATCAATACTTTCTTCAAGCAATGCCCACTGATTATTATTTGAATCCGGTGGCCTATATATGCCTCCTATTAATAATTTTCTTTTGTTTACTAATAGTTCTAACCATAGCGATTCAATGCCAGGGACAGATAGATCTGCCCGTGGTGTTGCATGCATGCCCTCCCTTACATAGATTGCTACCCCACCACCTAACCTACCTATTCTGTCACAGCGAAATGGATCGGTAAAGTTAGGTATATGCAATACGTCATTGGATATTGTTGGTGAAAGCCAAGTTTCAGTAAAAATGAGTATGTCATAAGGTTGAGCTTCTATCTGCAGTGTGTCTATTTTGGGTTTTAGACTCTGTATATTTAGGTGCATAATGCTCAGACCACTGTTGATAATATCCATGTAGGAATCTGTAGATTCGGAGCACGTTGATTGTATTGAACATTTACACATCAAAACATTCAATAAAATAGTTACCTCATTTGTCATAGCAAATGCACCCCAATGTATCGCTATAGAATATTCTGCCTTCACATCTTTATGAATCGCCACAGATTCAATTGGACAGCTCTGTTGATATTCTGTTATATCTCTGAAAATATGCAACAAAGTTGGATGTTCAATACAGGCAAAGCAAAACACAGCTAATGGACAGACCAGACGAGACCAGACGGACAAAACGGACGGACGGACGTACGATCAGGAGCGAGCGTAATTGCATTAATGTTGAAGGATGTATCGTTACTAAGTAATGCATGTGTGCAATTAGCTGACGGCAAACAGAAAGTATTGGTGATTTGAGAAAATCTTACAAAAACGTCCAAAACATAAACGGACGGACAGGGCAAAACCTATATACCCGATTATAACTGTAAGTATTGTTGACCATTTGCTGTATTATTTAGCCTTGCATATATAGGATTTATGTACAACATACAGTTTCCGTTTGACAGTGTAATGACCTTTGTGCGTTCTGGCTGTAAGTCGCCCTGTATTAAAGACAGAAATTTCGAGTTACCTGCTGCATTGGGCGGAGATCCAAAATCAAAACGGAATATTTACATCAACAAATATAGGTCCATACCACACCAGTCACTTGGCCCCTTCCCCTAAAAGAAATAGGATTAGGAATAATCCTATCAGGTTTCAACTCTCACATACAAGAATACCAAAGACGTACCTGGTTTCCGGTCGGGATTCTGGTAAGGATGCTCATTCTCAACCAGTCAAACTACCTGATTTCGAGTGTGATATACGAGTATATGTTCTGGAAGTTTTATAAGTTGATATACCTTGGCTCGTAAGCACCAATTGGAATCGCGGCCACTGAAATCGGCCCATATAACTCTCCAATCTTCTGGAACAGGGGAGCATGGTAACCGGTGTCGCCCGCGAAGTAGAAACTGTCTGTTTCACCTTTCACGACCCATGTGCACCATAACCGCTGAAATATAATCATGATACTACATGAAAAAAGGGGCTATCCATTTTTATTCCAGCTAGAGAAGAATTATGCAACCAACATCTAACTTTGAAGTCTTGCATCTTTTAAGCAAATTAGCTTATGTCGGTCGCAGCACATATTTTGCGGGTTGAACTTTTTAAAAACACGGGTCTTACGCCATAAAAAAATAGTTCTGACAACTTAGATAGATCACATTTTCAGTGTGATAAATGTTTTGTTTGCTTTCTTGTGCTAAATTTATGTTATTGAAAATGTTTCCATAGTCAAAGGGTGTGACAATTAACCGCCATACTCGATTATTTACGATTCGTAACTCCATGGTTCGGTGCACGAATACAATCTTTGGTTTAAGCTCAGAATAGAAATCTCTATTTATCATTTTGGGTTTTCCAATTTGAAAAATCTATTTTTGAACTCAACGTTTTCGCCCTCTTGTCAATTCGGCCCAGAACAAGCACTCAGACGGTTTTTCACCGATAGTTATTTATTTGAGAACTGTTAGGCAGATCACGACATCATGTCATTTGTCTATAGAAGGAATCTTGTTAGAGATCGACAAATCGCATCAGATATGTGGAATTGTCATGATCTGGCCAGTTTTCGTAAGGTTTCTGAAAATTGTTGTTGTTGCTGTGAAATTATCCCGCTTATTTTCGTGAAATGCCTTGCACTCTAGATTAATTATTAGTTTATTTGTCATCCACAAAATGTACTTCGAAGAATTCACGACATTCGGTCCTTTGATTTAAACTATGATCTATGATCAGCTGAATTTAACTCGCACATTATTATTAAAGGCAATGCGAGACTGAATTGAATCTTTTGTTAGAAGCATAACATATTTTCTCCATGATCATAGGGATTAACGTGTCGAACGTCCCGGGGTCAATTAGAGACGGGACCACAGTTTAAAGTCTCACTCGACAGAGCAGTGGGATGGAAATACTATGTCAGTACATTTATTGAAGTCCAATGCCATATCCTGTGGGCCACGGCCCATCCATGTAGCCTATTTCACCAACATTGCAAAGTATGCTTATCTAGCTAAGTATACTTTGAGGGAGTAATCATTTATTTTCCCTGAAATGAATTGTTTCATATAGAACTAACGACTACATATACTTGATGATTAAACGTATGCAGAATTATTATACTGAATGTATTACATTATCACAGCCAAAATGGCTGTGATCATGTAATAAATTCAGTATAATAAAAATTAATAAATGTATCCTTAAGTTGAAAATGTCTCCCTCAAAGTGTACTTGGCAAGAAAAGTATACTTTGCAATGTTGGTGAAATCGGCTACTGGTCACAGGGATGGATCGATAATCTAGTGGTAGATCATTGGACTTCAACATCGAAGGCTGTGCGTTCAATCATTGCCCTAGGTATGAAGAATTACTTTTACAGTCAGAGCTCCAGATAAGGTGCGTATTGGCGTATTCTAAGCACTTATTTTAGCAGAATACGCATTGATTATAAAAAGTGGGAGTACAAAATTCTCGCAGCAATGTGAAAATACGCATTGATTTACAAATTGAGTAGTGAAATATTGTAATAAATTTGAAAATGTACTTTGTTGAATTTGTTTTTTGCAGCTCAAATAAGTGAATTTTCAAATTTGTTTAATTTTGTTTATCCTTTATTCCCTATTTAATAACGAAGTTTGTTTGTTTGTTTGTTTGTTAGGGTTCAACGGCCTATCAACAGCTAAGGTCATTTAAGGCAGTGTCAATGGGTTTAGTACTAAATCCCATATATTACCTGTGCAAGTACATGTACATGTTCAAGTACATGTACAAAAGTGGAGAAAATCCCAAAATCAGAACTGAATATTTACAATAAAAAATATATATATTCAGACCTGAAATCAGTATAATCCTGATCTGATGCCAGGTCCTCGCCTCACCAGAATCACTTGGCCCCCTCCCAAAAGCAATAGTAATAATCTTACCACTTTTATAATGGACAATAACTCAATTCAACTCCCAGGTAACAAAAGAGCCAAAGATCAAAACGTAACTGAGGGCCAAACCAGGCATGATTCCTATAAGGAGGAACCTCTACAGTTAATTTACGTCGTCGCGTTCACCCGACCACCACCCACTATGGAATAAGGAAGAAAATCGATAATAGATTTGTAAAAGTAAAACACGCATTGAATTTGAAATCTGGGGGTATAATACTGTTTATATACAAAACTTGTCTGGAGCTCTGTAAAGTATTTGCATCTTTCGTATGGGACTTGAAACAGATGTCCCGTCTCTATGACTGCTGTTGCTGGTACGTTAAACCATTTTCCTCCTGGATCACGACAACAAATCACTGTAAGCACTGATCAGACACTCAGATAACATAAGCATGTTTAATTTTGACGTGCTTCGCTGAAATTTTCCTGTAATATTCAGGCTTGTTCATGACGGAAAAGCACACAAATCTGGGAAAATTGAAAATGATGCTGAAGAGCTGTCAAACCATGTTTTCAGTGGGAAAAGACAAACTATGAAACAACATCAGACAACAATTACCGGTTCCCGCATTCTAATGGTAAAGGGTTAAACACACTGAAGTTTTCCGAGTGTCCGGCTAAACAATAGTCCATTATACCCAGAGATGCAGATAAGGCGTGTATTTGTGTGAATATGCATTGATTTTCAAATGTAGGCGTACAAAATACTCACAACAATTTGAAAATCCTCAAAATGAGGAGTAGACATGCTCTAAAAATTTGAAAATTCACTTATTTGAGCTGAAAAAAGCACAGTGTTTGTTTTAGCTTAAATAACACGCATCAATGAATCTCATTTTCCACTCGTCCAGATTGAATTCAACTAATCCAATCCAATATATTTGAATGTTAATGCTGCATTATTCCTTCAAATTTTGGCTGTGATAATGTAATAAATTCAGTATAATAATTCTGCATACATGTACTTGTAATCATCAAATATATGCAGTGGTTAGTTCTATATGAAATAATGCATTTTGGGGAAAATAAATGATTGCTCCCTCAAAGTATACTTTGCTAGAAAAGCATACTTTGCAATGTTGGTGAAATAGGCTACTGATCCAGAATTCACTCGCCAGTACGAGCTGGCAAGTGGATTTGTCGAGGCTATACTATAAGTATTACACCCAGGCGCATTTGAATTGTTTTGTACACTGTTTAGAAGGTGTTTCATGTACATACAAACAATAAGTGACCATCCATGACACGCTAGAAACATATGTGATTAACATAGCTAAACAAATGTATGCTATGCTGTTGTACAACACATCATACGTGGGTATTGAACGCGACACATCATCTCATCATGGAAAATTATTTGAAAATCCATTCATCGGTTTAGAATAAAGAGCAGAAAATTTGACGTCTAAGAGATATTGACCTTAGCCGTAGACACGTGGGTATTGAACGTGACATATCGCCTCATTATTGTAAACATTTGTGTCAAATTATTTGAAAATTAATTTATCAGTGTAGAAGGTACACAGCGAAAATGATATTACCGACGGACCGACTGCAAATTGGGTAAATATCTTTCATGAAGTATTGCACGTGCTCTTAGGTACAAAATCACATGGCGTGTCTCATATGGAGCTCTGTATACCTGGTTTTTATCTACGGGTGGAAGCCGCCCACACCAGTGCTGGGCCGGGGTACACACAAACTTGACGGGAACCTTCTCGGTACCGGACTCCGCTGGCTTGTCAAACGTCACGACTTGCTCCTCCCACCAGGTAAACTCCGTCACACGGGCAGCTGTACTCACCCGCGACTTAAGCCACTGACCAATACCCTTTGGCACCATCCAGTGGACATCCTTAAACTTGTCAAAAATCTTCTTCACCGACGATTTGTCAAGATGATCAAAGTGATCGTGGCTGATCACTACAGCGTCTATATTGGGTAGGTTATCGATGGTGCAGGATGGCTCGCGGAATCGCTCGTAGCCGAGATGTTTCGCATCGACGGGGCCACATGTGTGACAGAAGACGGGGTCCGTGAGGATATTGATTCCGTGCAGCTGGACTAGGACGGTCGAGTGGCCGATCCAAGTAATTTGTACCTTCCCCTCAGGAGGGTTGTCTATTTTATTACCAAGGTTACGCTCGCACTGCAGTATTGGTAGGTCACGGTCGAGATCCTACAGATAAAACAGTTGAGGTTACGTCCAGTCATGGTAGCACTAGCAGTGATATGTGGCTGTGACTGAAGAAATGGAGTTAATGGATTTTTTGGCCTTTTTTGCTCCCGAGCAAATTCCTTCACCCTATTAAGATATAATATATATAAATACTATTATAATATGCTCAATGAATGGCAAACAGTGCAGGATCAGCTGTGCACAAGTGAGTTCCCTCAGGATCATAATGATACATCTAGAATTGTCAGAAAACAACGAAGCCTGGTCCTGGTTTAGGGTAAACAAAGTTTGTATTCAAAGTCAGTGACTGTGGTACCAGAGCTAACAACAATAGAGGTAAAACTTAATGAATGCTGTTTTCCCGAGTGATGCTATACTATACCTACCATATATCAGTGATTCCATAGTGTATGTACATATTGGTGTCATTTTTATAGTTTCGAGGTAGAACCAATAATCCATTAAACTTTGTTTATTCCAATGGATAACAGCCCAAGTGTTAAATTTATAATAGTATAGCCAATTGTTCTGGTCATTTTCTATATTTTATTTCCACTTCAGCGGACCAGGGGTATCAGCAATGTCATTTCTGTTATGTACATTTACATGACGTGAATAGAGCTTTACATTTACATGTTTTTCTTTTCAACGGCATTATACATAAAACTGGCATTATGCATAAAACTGATGGGTCATATATGAAGAAAAGAATATGGTAAGCTAATTGTATTAGTCTGAAACAGAGCAATTTAGTAGCAAGTCGTGGAATTTCTCATTTATGGTAACCCAACAACATGTATTTAATATGAATCAGTAAAGTTAAATAAAACGAAATAGCTTGGAATGTAACAGTATGCCATGTTTTACCACATGTACCAAACATCGTTATAAAGCTACATTTAATTAATAGCACAGCCTCCAACAATATGTGCGTAACGGAAATGATGTATGTAACTGTAATGACAAAATGTAACGGAAATGACTCCATTTATTTAAAATACTAATACAGCATATATAACAAACATGTTTACATTTTGAATATGCTGTACAATAAATCTTCAAATTAATGTTTACTTTTAATGTGATTACCAATATAAACCCACACTCGTCGAAGCGGTGTATGTATATTGTTGTTTCAGAGCTTTTACTAATTAAATCCTGATATATAAATGTTGTAGGTCTGAATAAATGTATCCTTACTGGGACCAGGTTAATATCTAATTGACGCATGAACTGACTGTTAGTTTGGTAATTTATCATTGCCGCTACACGATCGTCGTTTCTGTTACACAATTTTGTAACGGAAATGACCGTAACGGAATTTTGTTTTCTTTAAAAACTCCGTTGTTTAACCCCTCTGTATACAAAGCATCATGAAGGTATATTATGCAAATGGAACGTTGTAAGTGTGTCTATCCATCCATTTTGGCTTCAGCCGACCTACATACATATGGACGTGTATAAACCCCGAATGGTACAGATGCATGTAATGTGTAACCTTAAAATTCCGAATACAGACCGGTCTCGTTCTCGGCAATGACTGAAGTTGTGTTACCACATATATAAATTGCGCACCCATACACAGTGTTCATTGCATTAGTAAAGGGAGGTTACTCTGAGTTTACATTTTTTGTTCAGCGTAACGGTAATGATTCGATTTCGCGGCACAGATACATTAACGTCATTATTTTTGACAACAAAATGCAAATTTATTGCAGAATAAGTGTAATGTAAATGTTAAACTATTTTAATTCAGATGCAATGTATAGTAAAGTACAAATGGACAAGATTTGAGAATTACGGGCTTGTAAACTGTGTTGGTTGATGACCGGGACATGCCCATTTGGTGCACCACATGTATGCCAACAACAGAAAATAACAACTAATTAGTAAACACACATAACAAGAAGTGTAAATACTGTTTTCTTAATGGATTGGTATTATACGGAGTTTATTTACTTAAACAATATTAATTTTCCTTATAAATTGTGTAATTTGTCAGTAGATTACACCGGGACACAGGATGTACATAAATATAGAATCATTGATACAGTAAGTAGCCAGCTGGTGATTATTTCACATATTATGCTAATAGAAATGGAGCTTATGAACGCACTAAGATTGTTACCTTGAATTTTACTGTATCGTCAGATACAGTTATGTCAGCGTCCGATGTATGTTATAATTTGTAGGTATCGCCATTTTATATTTAGAAATATTAAGTATAGCTGTCGGTCGCCATTTTTGGGGGATGCCTATAAGCAGTACTCTTTAACAGTATCTGTAATGTGTGGTAAACGCGTTTATGTTATGTGTAATTGATTAAATGGGATGGTCAAGTACCAATGATAATGTCCTTATTACGCCGTTAGAAGCGGATAATTACGGAGCAGAAGCAGATGATGAATGGTCTGAGAAATAAGTTAAGATTAATTTACTGTCAGTTCCTTTCCTGCCGACAAATATATTTAAATGTTAGTAGTTTTTCATTTTCATCAATAACAAAAAAGTCACCGTCACCAATCGTATAATTAGGTCATCCAAGATGGCCATTGGAAGGTAAAAGGATCATTCTTCAGTCACCAACTTCAAATTGCCTGATCTCATGAACCGCTTGGCGGATGTTGGTCAACTGTTACAGATATTATTCTTTGCTGCAGCCTTTTAAAATGCAATAAAAATGGCGGCGCCACGCAATCCAAGTTGGCCACCATCCCAAAAGTGGGTCAAATTCTTAACCATTTTCTCATGAACTGACAAGCCGATCTGACCGAAACTCTACACAATTGATCGACCACTAATGCTCTTTCAGATTTGTTAAAATGTTGACCCGTGGTTTATGTAAGTTCTTTTTATTTGCAATAAGCCAACTGGCCCATGAGCATGTACAACATATACAGACATGAAGTAGATTGGTCAGTAAGCGAGGCTTACGGAAAAACCCCCGCGTGAATTTCTCACAGCGTGGCAGAGGTCCATTGGAACAATGCGTATGTGAAATGTGAAGCAGATCCGACGGAGCAAGGAAATAGAAGTTATAACCGATTTCTCTGATGTTACGTTTTGTAAAGAGACTAAAGTATGTGACCTTGACCTCGAGACGAGCGGGGATTTGTCAGAGCACGATAGTAGAGCCTTAGAGGAATGCATGCATGAAATATTAAGAATTTTCGATGAAAGAAATAGAAGTTATAACATATTTGTCTGATGTTAAGCTTTGTAAAGAGACTAAGTATTTGACCTTGAACTTGGGATCAGCGGGGATTGGACGGTCGTGGATTTGGCACAGCATGGTAGTAGAGCCTTACAGTAATGCATGTGTGAAATATGAAGCATTTTAGAAGTTATAACAATATTTCTCTGATGTTAAGTTTTGTAAAGAGACTAAGTATTTGACATTGACCTTCGGATCAGCGGGGGTTGTACAGTCGTGGATTTGGTGCAACATGGTAGTAGAGCCTTACAGGAATGCATGTGTGAAATATTAAGCATTTTAAACAAAGACAACAAGCGAGGCAAAGCCACGAAGGCCAGGTTTTTTTCCAAGCATAGACACTTGGATAACATAATTATACCCACTTTTTGTAGACTATATGGTATGGCCTGCATGTCGCGCCTTGGGGCGAGGCATGGACACTAAACAAATAGATATAGTAGATGGAAAAACTTTAACCAAAAATCTTTAACCGGACACACGGACGTACGGACGGACGTATGCCAAAATGCCGACGATATCGCGCTTTCCGCAAGCGGGCGCGACAATGATGATAAACACCCATGTGAAGTATGAAGGTAATGGGTGTAGCAGTTGCAGAGATATAGTACACGAAAAAACTTTAACAAAAAGATTCAAAGTAATTTGACCTTGACATTGGGCACAGGGGCCGCACGCTTGGGGGGTAGAATGAAAATATGGATGATGATAAACACCCATGTGAAGTTTCAAGGTAATGGGCGAAGCAGTTGCAGAGATATAGTATAACGAACAACTTTTAACCAAAAAACTTTAACCAGACGTACGTTAAAAAGTTAACGTTGAAAATGGCTAAGTCAATTACGTAGAAATAATAGGTGAAGGTAAAAAAAATGGTCACATGTTGGATAGTTGTATGTGGTGGGCACCCCCTGGTTATGAAGCTGTGAAAGTTTGGTGGTCCTAGGTGGTACCGTACCAAAGAAATGGACTTAAGCACGAAAAATTAACATTGTAAACGCGAAAAGTTAACATTGAAAATGGCTAAGTCGACTGCGCGGAAAAAATGGGTCGAGTTAAAAAAAAGTAACATGTTGGATAGTGATATGTGGTGGGTACCTCTTGATTATGAACCTATGAAGTTCGGTGGTCCTACGTGGTACAGTAACAAAGAAATGGTTCTTTTTATTTGTGACCTTGACCTCGAGACGAGCGGGGATTTGTCAGAGCACGATAGTAGAGCCTTAGAGGAATGCATGCATGAAATATTAAGAATTTTCGATGAAAGAAATAGAAGTTATAACATATTTGTTAAAGAGACTAAGTATTTGACCTTGACCTTGGGATCAGCGGGGTTGGACGGTCGTGGATTTGGCACAGCATGGTAGTAGAGCCTTACAGGAATGCATCTGTGACATATGAAGAATTTTAGATGAAGGAAATAGAAGTTATAACATATTTCTCTGATGATAAGTTTTGTAAAGATAATAAGTATTTGACCTTGACCTTGGGATCAGCGGGGGTTGGACGGTCGTAGATTTGACACAGCATGGTAGTAGAGCCTTACAGGAATGCATGTGTGAAATATGAAGAATTTTAGATGAAGGAAATATAAGTTATTACAATATTTCTCTGTTGTAAAGAGACTAAGTATTTGACCTTGACCTTCAGATCAGCGGAGGTTGGAACAGAAGTTATACCAATATTTCTCTGATGTGAAGTTTTGTAATGACACCAAGTATTTGACCTTGACCTTGGGATCAGCGGGGGTTGGACGGTCGTGGATTTGGCACAGCATGGTTATAGAGCCTTACAGGAATGCATGTGTTAAATATGAAGCATTTTAGATGAACGAAATAGAAGTTATAACAATATTTCTCAGATTCTGATGTTTAGTTTTGTAAAGAGACTAAGTATTTGACCTTGACCTTGCGATCAGCGGGGGTTGGACGGTCATGAATTTGGCACAGCATGTTAGTAGAGCCTTGCAGGAATGCATGTGTGAAATATTAAGCATTTTAGATTAAGGAAACAGAAGTTATAACAATATTTCTCTGATGTTAAGTTTTGTAAAGAGACTAAGTAACGAAAGCGAGAAATTACTGGATACTGGACGCTAGTCTAGTGACAGTTTTTGTCGCTGAAGAACGGCCGTGAAAAATCGTCGAGTAGCGGGGCATTTTGGCAGGTTTTATTAAGGAAAACTCAACACATAACTTTTCATGAAATTTCCACCCTAAGGCTACACTTTGGTGCTCTACATGTTGATATGCACAGCTAAGGGGGAAAATGTTACACATTCGTGTTTTGGGACAATTTGTGCCCGATTTTCGATGGGAACAGCCATTAGGGTCGATAAATGGAACAGTCAGACACTTCACCATTTAATTTTCCGCAGTAAAAAATAGTTTCACATTTGATAAAAAGATTTCTCAGCTACAGACTCTGTAATTGTACAAACTAATACAAATAATACACAGGATTGATAAATAAAACCAATATTAATTAATTTAGACCAAGCTCTATCTACTTTTCTCAAAACGCGCTCACGCGCAATAATTTACATCTGCTTGTAATTTGGAAAGATTCGGCGTTTTGTTCTCCGATCAGTAGGTGTTAAAACATTCTAAATCGGTACATCCCAATACATTACTAGTCTCACCAAACGTTAAAAAGATCATACTATAGCCATATCATCTGGAGGAACGTGGTACAAGTACTGGTTCATGCGCAGGTCCCGAGAATTGCAGTAAAGTGTTTGACATTTGTTACCCCACCCACTTCGTTGACCTTCGTAATCTGAAACCACCGAGTGCTGACAAAGATAACCCATGGATGCGAATAGTTTTGTTGTGTGGCAATTAACTTTGTTGCTCATTGTATGTATTTGTTTTGGTAGATCTTTGGGATTCTCTTTTGTCTTGAAAACAAAGTGTGTTCTAGACGGAAAGTTGCAAAAAATGTCTGCACAATTTTCGTCATATCATTGGCAGTAACCAGTAGTCGGACTGTACCAATAGCCGGACAAAAATGATTAATCTTCTCAGTGGAAAGCACCATTTGAACCGTGTCGTTGAGACGGTTGAAATGAGTGGACACAACATATACTTTCGATGGGAAAAATAAGAGGGAAATATTTGAAAAATGTTCACAATGTAAAGGGTTAAAGACACATGCAGACTGCATGCATAATTGCTTATGTATTTTATATTTGGAAAATGCTCAGAATGTAAAGGGTTATAGACAGGTGCAGATAGCACGTAACTCACTGTGGGGAGTAAGTGTGTATTCGTGCCCGGCTAGCTCAGTCGGTTAGAGCGATGGTACGGTAAACCAGAGGTCCCGAGTTCGAGCCCCGGAACGGTACACATTTTTCTCACCCTGTGACATTTGGCACCCTGTGACATTTGGCGCCCAACAAGGGACCGTGACTGCTATATATTATACTATCCAAAATCTACCAAAAATATGGAATTCAGAGACAAATTAAATATAGAATTCGTCGACGAATTCCCATTTGGCGGGGGAGTATGTCGCGGTACGTAACTCTCTGTGGGGAGGAAGTGTGTATTCGTGCTAGCTCAGTCGGTTAGAGCGATGGTACGGTAAACCAGAGGTCCCGAGTTCGGCCCCGGGCCGGTGCAAATGTTTCTCACCTTGTGACACTTATGTATTTTATATTAAAGTATTTATATAAATTATATAGGGTAAAGTGTTGATACTAAATGTATACATTACGTGCTTTAAATGCATTAATGTAGCAACTTTGTTTTCGGCGAGTGTGAAATACCGGAGTCAAACCAGCGATAGATAACATTCCGATAGATAGGCTCTTTCGGTGTTTCTGGGAAATTCCCGTTTAAGTGGCTCAGCAACTGAAAGGAATTCTGCATAAATCGTGTATTACACTGCAGCTCCATTATAACGCGATGGTCGGGGTCCAAGATTTCAAATCGCGATCGAATCCGATAAAATTTCGGGACATGCACGGGTACTGGTATCATTCGCATTTCGGTTACCAACTATTGTGGGAATTCCATTAGCAACGGACCTATATACAATCATGTCATTTGAACAGAAGTTATAAAGTAATTATTCATAAAATCATGCTTATTAAGTTGTATAATGCTCGCGATAGACAGACGCTTATTACAATGTATACTGCTCGCGATCAATAGGCGCTTAAAAGGATTAATTGATAATAAATAATGGTCACGTGTCCTGCCTATTCATGTGGACGATTAGCTGTTGATACGTGCATAATCTCAGGATATGGGGTCACGTGATCTATTGTTTACACTGCAAGTCATATTGGTGAATGAAATTTACGATTTACGCGAGACATCATGATTATCGTGGGCTGCAATGTAAACAATAGACCACGTGATCACATACTCAGATAATGCTGAATGTATTGTTTCAGATGGCACACAAACACCAGTCTATTTATAGAATGCTATTTATTAGCGACAATTATGTGTTAACACGGATATATGTCTCATAACATTGACATTACTTGGTGACACAAAGCGGTAGTTATCTTATATTTAAATGTGGGAACTTGTTCAAGAACCTTCTAAACCCGGTATGACATGCGCGGTAGTTGTACTTTGATGACTGTCACAAACATCGCGTTTCTTCTTTTTTTTAATTCTTTTTTTTGGAGACCCGTGTTATACATGTACAGATGCTTTATACAATTTAACATAGTATTGAATTTAATAATGTTGTGTTTATCGGTTTGGTCAGGCCTTGTAGTGCAGCGGCTAGCATACTGGTATTCATACTAGTGACCTGGGTTCGAGTCCCAGTGGGGCCAATTCCGATTAAACAAGCATTGTTATTTTCAATACTACTGGTAAACATATTGTAGGGTGCTTTTTTTTGCATCTGCCTGTTTATTGTTTTAGTCCGTTTTTCACTGAATGCAACAACTATAGCTTGTACCACAATAACGTACTGCGGTGTGTGTACATAAGAAACTGATGTATATAATTTGAGATACCTGTGATCTATAATGCCTATGTTTTATGCATAATTGACAAAAATCATCTGAGAATCCCCATTGCAACCCCTTAAGGGGAATGTGACGGCATGAACTCATGTCTATATTATCCAGTATATATATCTGAATAACACACACTTGAGTGGGGTACTTCTCCCTAAGAACGTGTACAAATAAGCCGTGTTTCAGGTATCCCGACCGACCCTGTTTTTTTGATGTGGTCGTAATTTTTTTCATTCATTTAAAAAAAATAAAGAAATAAATTGTTACTTCAATAGTTTTTATGCAAAAAGTATATTTAACTAGTTAGTCATTGTTATGCACAAAGTGTGTTTTAAACCAATACTGTAAGTATAGCTAATATTTAAAACAATATGTGTTAGTTTTAACTTATTTTGCCTAAAAAAAATGGACAACCTACCGACCAACCTTTTTTCAGCATGTAACCTGAAACACAGCTAATTTGTTTAGACCTTATTAGTTAATACTGTCTGCTATTGTAATTTAGTGATCATTTTATTGTCGCGCCCGCTTAAATTTCGGAAAGAGCGATATAGCTTGCAAGTTGTTTCTTTTCTCTTCAGTATTGGTTAACTTGTAAACAGTTTTGGCGTTGTATTATTAAAACTCAGTGAATAGTGTAGATAATATCTAGGTTTACTCCAGTGTAAGTGAATGGGATTGATCCATGATAATTCTCCGGCCAATCCATTCGTCAGAAAATGATTTTCACACTAGTCCGTTTATTATTTTTTTTTTTTTAATATATATATGAAAATACAGTGCAGATCCTGATGAGACGGCTCTTAAGCCGGCTCATCTGGAACTACATAAAGTTTGCAAATATTGTTGTAGAGTCTGTGGTGTTCAACATAAAAAAGCGTTAATACCGGTATGTGGCTATTGACCGCTATTACCTTTGATGTCCAGCAGATATGTTGGCAGTAATACATACACCCTTTGTCATCTGCTGTTTTGAATATTTCAAATATTTTCCACTAAAGCTTGTTACTCCAACATATTAGAATCACCTCATTGATTTCGCCAAATACAGTTCAGGCTTTGCATGACATTTCATTTGAGTTTCGGATTTCTCGCTTTCGCATTGTGCACTCCTTCAAATGCATGTGTGAAATATGAAGAATTTTAGATGAAGGAAACAGAAGTTATAACAATATTTATCTGATGTTAAGCTTTGTAAAGAGACGTATTTGACCTTGACCTTGGGATCAGCGGGGGTTGGACGGTCATGGATTTGGCACAGCATGGTAGTAGAGCCTTACAGGAATGCATGTGCGAAATAGTAAGCATTTTAGATGAAGGAAATAGAAGTTATAACAATATTTCTCTGATGTTAAGTTTAGTGACGGACGGACGGACGGACGGACGGGCGGACGGACAACCTGACACCAGTATACCCCCCCCCCCCCCACAACTCGTTGCGGGGGGTATAAATACAAAACGGATGCATGACTAATGGCATAGAAGATACATTTACATATTTATACACATTCATTTTGATATACCAAGGCATTAGGAATATGTTGGTATAATATTAACAAATCAACTAAAAACAAGAGAGCCATGATGGCCCTAATTCGCTCACCTGACTCCATGAACACCAGAGGAGAATGTGACATTGAGTTCATGTGTTTTAAAAAAAAATTGTTATTTTTAGATGGCGGTCATCTTGGATTAAGCGATGACTCTCATTTTGCCACTTAAACTTCAGCATCGGCCATGTGGTTCCTGAGAAAATGACGTTCAAATTCTCGAATAAATGGACCTTTTGGTGGCCATCATGGATGACATAATCATCCGATTCCGACAAATATTGCACCGGAGCAATTGCCTCATCGATACCTTCAATCTAATGAGAAGAAGATATTTTAAGAATTTATGCTATTTTAAGATGGCGGCCATCTTGGATTAGCGATGACCTCCATTTTAACAAATCTGAAAAGGATTCACCCATGGACCATAACTTTTAAGTTTAGCTAAAATGGGCCAAGCGGTTCATGTGAAGAAGAATTTTGAAATCTCTAATAAAAGAACAACTTTTTGACCTTTCGACGGCCATCTTGGATGACATAACCATCCGATTTCGACAAAAAATGCACCAGAGTGATCGCCTCATTGATACATTCAATTTGATATATGACATAACCATATTCGGTCAAAAATATAATTTGACCCCAATTTGACCCCAATTTGACCCCACGGGCCACGCCTATTTTTGACCCCGTGGTCACCATTTTAGCAACTTTGAAAGAGCATTGTACATCGATCATTCCTACCAAGTTTTGTCGAAATCCGGTTTGCGGTTCTTGAGAAGACGATTTTTGAAGAATTTGTGCTATTTTTAGACGGCGGCCATCTTGTATTACGTAATGACGTCATTTTAACACTTTTGCAATCCCCCTACCTAAGGACCATGACCATGGGGTTTGGTGACTATAGGCCCAATGGTTACCGAGGAGACGACGTTTGAAATGTTCACGGACGACGACGGACGACGACTGACGACGAACGACGACGGACGACGGACACATTGCGGTAACAATAGCTCACATGAGCTTCGCTCAGGTGAGCTAAAAAGATACATAGCCTTGCAATATAATAACATTTGCTTATTTCAATTAAACCGTTTGATATAAAATGTAGTTTCTTAAGGCAAATGCCTTATGTATGTACATTGCAAACTTTTTCATGATTGTTTTATTTTCTGAACAAATCAACTCTATGAATTTTAGCATACTTGGTCGTATCAAAAAAACGCCTAAGACTATATGTTTTACACAACTCGAAATACCTCAGACATTCTAGTACAAAATGGTATTCGTCTTCTAGTATCATACAAAGAGAGCATATGCGATTTTCAATCGTTGTTTCATTTGGTTTTGTCCATCTCCCAGATTCGATTTCTAGGCGATGTGATGATGTTCACAACTGTGTCACAGAAATTCTAAATTTTGCAATTGTGATATCAGTCAAGTATGCTTTAAAAGAAAAACTTGCGACATTATTGTAAAACAATGCTCTACTGCTATCATGAAGTCTTTCATTCCAGTTTTGTATAAATTTGTAATTTAGTCGTTGTTTTACAAGTGACAAATATATATATATAACTCCAACGCCTTGGTGTATCCAAGCATATCCAAGATCTAACCGAAATAAGAAATCACGAACTAGTGAGGCCCAGTTAATTTTAGCTGCATACCGATAAGTGTCATGTACAAGCATATCATAAACAATCTTATTATATTTTATGTTATTGGTATTACATACATGTAGTTTTAACCAATATTTGATAATGTTCAAATGCCTCCATTTATGTAAAGGTCATTCCCTTATTACCAAATTCAAATTGCTTTGTTGTGAGCAAAGTGAAGGGTAAAATTTACGAAGGGATTCATCCTTTACGGTTCCCTGGCTTATTTTACACCTGGTCTGGCCCTCCGGTATCAGAGAGTTGGATCAAGTTATGCCCCTTAATACAAGGTGTGGGATCACGTGTTCCCGAATGGCGTGACATCATGTTTTTTAGATGTGTTTACAGTAGATTTCCTTTAATATATTTCGAATAGAATGACATATTTTGTATGGAATATACTGCAGCAAATGCAGTACACTTTGCCATTTATTGTATTGGCGGCTTTAATCTCATAATTCTGTCGTTTTGACGAAGAATCATTTACTGTAAATGTAAATAAAAACTAGAGCATGTGAATGCATGAGATAAACGGTACACGATTCTTTGTGAAAGTTATACGTTATTGTAACACACGTCATCGTATTTGATGCGCTACATATCATCAAAATCTGTCCGTTTGTTAGGAAGATTTTAATGAAAATCTACTGTAAAACTTACGTCACAGATTACATCACGTCGGAAAATCGGGTTCGGAAACCACGTGATCCCACACCTTGTTAATAGGTATGGGCTAAGTGATATGTTGTGTTTTTAGGGCACCCAACATCAGCTCAAGATTGTTGTAATGGCTGTCAGTGGGGGCATCATCAGGGTGGGGCAGGCACACTTTCCTACTTTTTGTTTCTGCCAATACAGTTTCAGTTGTTTGATTGGGTTAGTCAGGGTCTGAGCGCCATGAACTTGCCACGGCATGATACAGAACCATTAGATTGTAATAGAAGAAGGCATGTGTGAAATATCAAGAAGTGGGATGAAAAAAACATAAATTATACATAGCTCCAGATAAGCTTCGTATTTGCTTAAATACCCAATTAAAATTTCCAACAAACCAATTGAAATCAGAAGTAGTGAGTATCAAAAAGCAATAACAAATTACGGTACCTTTATCATGCAACAACAAACCGACCACACATATAGCATGTCTTTCTTATTTTTCCATGGAAACAAATCTTGGTATTTCATTAGAATTGTCTCCAAAGAGACAATTCTAATGAAATGCCAATACATGTTTTTATTTAGAAGCACACTATTCAATAATTGCTGTCTGCTGATATGTAAACAGCAGTGTGATTTTATTTTACCCAATTAAAATCTTGAAATACCCAATTGTTTCAGTAATGATGAAGTAAAAATACTCAATTACTAATTCCTTATCTGGAGCTCTGATTATAAAAATGTTCCCCAATGTCTGGATCTAGAGTGTTACAAATGTTGGTTTTTATCATCTGTACGATTGAAATGGTTAATTTATAAAGCAGACATTCTGGAGGCTGTATCAGATGAAATATAAACATGTAAAATTAAAAGCATAGGCAACTAAACCGTCGTCCATTGCACCATTAGACATGTCTAACTTGTGTAATTATACTACTGATAAAATAAGTATATCATCGGCCATATACTATAGGCATATTAGTTGGGCATATCTAATGATGGAATAGAAGTTCAATCGTGCACGACATACAAGGATTATAAACAGGGATCATGTGGTTTCCGAACGGCGTGACGATATGTTTGTTTAGATGTGTTTACAGTATAATGGAAACACAGCGCAGCAGATGTGGAACATGTTGCCCTTTATTGTATAGTTTGCTATAATCTCATAATTCTGCGTTCTGGCGAAGAATCGGAAACCATCAATCTAAAATATATCGAGCATGTGAATGTAAGAAATATAAGATATTGTAAATAACTTTTAGAGCACACATACAATGCATAAGTCATCGTCTTTGGAGAGCTATATATCATCAAAATCTATCCATTTGTTACGAATATATTTTGAAAAAAATCTACTGTAAATATGACGTCACATATATAATGATTATGTTTCGTCGGAAAATCATGTTTGGAAACGTTTGGAGACCATGAGATCCCGAAACATGAAAATTACCTTCTTCTCTGGTGGATCAGAGTAGTCCGGGTAGTGGCCTGTTACATTGAACTTCCAATTGAGCAGCGTATGCACTTTCGGCTGTTGAAAGTCACCCCAGGGACAAGAAAACCTGCTCCGGAATAGACCTTTTACTTGTATTTGCAGCTCTTTTGGTATCTCCTCCAGAATCTTCGGCTGATAAATCTCCACTTTGTTGCCCTGTTCCTCCTGACATTTCTCATGTTGCACAGCCTGGGACAGATTGGCCGTATTTGCCTCGGCCATAACTACTGGTACCTGCCTGTCAGCAAATCTGAAATTGACAATTACTAGAAGGGTCATTTCCAATCAGGGTGTATAATACTCTTTAGACACAAAACTTATCTGCAGCCCTGAATGTCACTCCCCACCAAGTACAAAGTTATTGAGAGGCAATTCTACAATACGACACAAAAATATTACCATAAACTTACGTAATAAAATGTGTATTAGCAAAATCCTTAGGTCACTCCCAACGAAGTAGAAAGTTAACAAATAACGCTTCAAATGCACATTTGGAAAGACTACTCCATCATAACTGTTATGTAATGCAGTATAATGAAATGTAATTAGAGTTATGTACTCTCTTCTAATCATACATAGAAAAGCCAGGACAATGGACTCTTATCAATTATATTACACCAAACTGTTAAATATGCAAAGTTTTTTAACTTCACTATTCACCATTGTAAATAGCCTCGTACATAGACAATGGCACAGCGTGTCACTTTTACCTGGCTAACCACCCAACACATATCATATATCCCACTACTGTACTGTATTATTAGACACTATTACATTAGTGCAGTGAAGCTTCATATGATATGGGGAGAGTATATATATGGCCCATGTGTATTTACATATAGCACAGTACAGTGTCTAGGAAAAGTGTACACGTCGGCCATAGCTTATGTACATTTTGTGAATGTTGACAAAAGTACACTAACATCTGACTTGAAGTACATCTTGGTGTAATACAATTGATAGGAGTCTATTGTCCTAATGTATGATCAGCTACATTATATCATGTTCTACTTAGCATTGCCAGTTTCTTGTCAAACGCCAGAAGAGGTGAAACTGGCTGATGGCTGGAACACACAAAGATGGCCGTATAGGATGCAGTAACTAGACGGTGTTGACATATATGTTATACATATATTCCATCATCACATTTACGAAGCAATTATCTTTGAATCAATAGATGATCAAGTATAGAAGGGGCCCTTAACAGATACTGGTTGCATAGAGTATCAGGCCCGTACGCAGGGGGAGTGTGACGGGTGCGTACGCACCCCCTTTATCTGCTGAGGTCTGTCCGTGGATTTGTGGGTGGTTGGTCGGGCGAACATGAAGGCGTAAGGGTTCCTACTTATATATGAGATTTAGTACTAAATCCATTGACCCGGCCTTAAATGACCTTAACTGTTTATATGCCGTTAAACCCCAATAAACAAACAAACAAAACTGCCCGTGGATGTGCAAAAACATTTGTTATTCAAACCCAGCCCTCCGCTCCGTCGATAACGCAACCCCATATATATATTCCTGCGTGCACGCCTGATAATCTCTAGCTATATGGGTGAGTTTTACTATTTCATCTGACGTTTATTGTCGAGCCCGCTTGCGGAAAGCGATACATAGTGATAACAATCACGTCCGTCCGTCCGTCATTCTGTCAGTCCGTCCGAAAATTGCGTTAAAGTTTTCAAATACCTTATATCTCTGCAATCCTAAGTCACATCGACCTGAAACTTCGCATACTTATTAGTTATCATCCATGTATTCATGCTGTATCACACTCATGCGGCCGCTGTGCCTCAAGGTCAAGGTTAAATGACTTAGAAGTGTGTGTTAAATTTGTGTCAACATTTACGTTAAAGTTTTCAGATACCTACTATCCATGTTACCGGAAGTCAAATTTGCTTGCAACTTCATATGCTTATTGGTCATCAGCCATATATTCATTCTGTGTTGCACTCATGCGGCCCCTGTTCCCCAAGGTCAAGGTCAAATTACTTAGAAGTTTGCATATTAGAAAATCTGTGTTAAATTTTTTTTTTACATACCTTATATCTCCACAATTGTTACTCCAATTTGCTTCAAACTTCGAATACATCCTTTTTATCATCCATGTTTGTGTTACTTCAATTTATGGTACATCAAACTTCCAATACTTCTTTTTCTTCATCGATATTTTCATTCTATGGCCTGCCCATGTGGTCCACATGCCCAAGGTCAAATTACTTTGAAATGTGTGTTAACGTTTTTACATACCTTATATCTCTACAACACTTACTCCGATTTACTTCAAATAATTATTTATTATCATCCATATTTTCATTCTAAGCTTTTACACACCTTATATCTCCACAACCCTTAATTCGAACTTCAAATAAATACACTCTTGAGACCATCAAATGCCTCGGCGGGCTCGACATGCGGGCCGCGGCCATCTGGTATTATCTGTAAGCTATAGTAATGTTCATTAGACCTCATAACTCGCCATGTATCTATCGGCGCAATACTATCGCAAATGTATTCAATTTGTTTCCGTTCATTATGGGATATACCGTTGACGTCAGTCTCTACAGCACAATAACAGAAACAAGAGGGCCATGATGGCCCTAATTCGCTCACCTGACTCCATGAACACAAATTTGACCCCAATTTGACCATACTGCCACGCCCATTTTTGACCCCGGAGTCACCATTTTAACAACTTCGAAAGAGCATTGTACATTGATCATTCTTACCAAGTTTCGTCGAAATTCTGCTGGCGGTTCATGAGAAAAATATTTTTTAAGAATTTGTGCTATTTTTATACGGCGGCCATGTTGGATTTCAGGCCAACTTAATTTCAACAACTTTGGAAAGGCTTCACCTAAGGACCATACAGGTAGAGTTTGCTGACCATTGGCCAATCGGTTCATGAGACGACGATGTTTAAAATCTCTCATAAAAGGATGACCTTTTGACCTTTCGTCTGCCATCTTGGATGACATAATCATCCGATTCCGAAAAATATTACAACGGAGCAATCGCCTCATCGATAGCTTCAGTTTGATATATGACATGAGCATATTTGGTCAAAAATAAAATTTGACCAAAATTTGACCCCACGGGCCACGCCCACTTTTGAACCCGGGGTCATCATTTTAACACCTTTGAAAGAGCATTCTACATCGATCATTCCTACTAAGTTTTGTCGAAATCCGGTTTGCGGTTCTTGAGAAAAAGATTAGATTACGTAATGACGTCATTTTAACAATTGTGTAATCCCCCTACCTAAGGACTATGACCATGAAGTTTGGTGACTATAGGCCCAATGTTTATTGAGGAGAAGACGTTTGAAAATGCTTTTTAAGAATTTGTGCTATTTTTAGACGGCGGCCATCTTGGATTAGCGACGACCTCCGTTTTAACAAATCTGAAAAGGCTTCACCCATGAACCATAACTGCGAAGTTTGGCCACCAAGGGCCAAGCGGTTCGTGTGAATAAGAATTTGGAAATCTCTAATAAAATAACGACCTTTTGACCTTTCGGCGGCCATCTTGGATTAAATTACCATCCAATTTCGACAGAAAATGTGCCAGAGCGATCGCCTCTTTGATACCTTCGATTTGATATAGACATGACCATATTCGGTCAAAAATAACATTTCACCCCAATTTGACCCCACGGGCCACGCCCATTTTTGACCCCGGGGTCACCATTTTAACAACTTTGAAAGAGCATTGTACATCGATCATTCCTACCAAGTTTTGTCGAAATAAAGTTTGCGGTTCTTGAGAAAAAGATTTTTGAAGAATTTGTGCTATTTGTAGACGGCGGCCATCTTAGATTACGTGATGACGTCATTTTAACAATTGTGTAATCCCCCTACCTAAGGACCATGACCATGAACTTTGGTGACTATAGGCCCAATGGTTATTGAGGAGAAGACGTTAGAAAATGTTCACGGACGGACGGACGGACGACGGCCACATTGCGGTAACAATAGCTCACATGAGCTTCGCTCAGGTGAGCTAAAAAGCAAAATTTTTGATTATTATTGAAAAAATAAAAGTAAATTATGATAATAGAGACATGGCATGCAGATGCTATAGGTCTGCCACTTTGGTTCGACTGTTATTGTAAAGATTATTGTCAACATGTGCTTTTGTATACGCCCGTTTGAAAAATTAGTTTGTGGTGTTATCCGTTCGTCCGTAAACTTTAGTCACCACAAACTAGTCCTACAGTTTTCCACTGATTTTCGCTCTACCTCAAATCCTTACGGAAAATACCCTTTTTTAAACTCCGAGAGTTCATGTTGGCTTGTTCCACGAACTAGTCCTGCGGTTTTCCACTGATCAAGTTCATATTTCACATACATGACTACTATCAAGTCCCGCAGTGTGTAACGGAACGTTTTTCGCTTCACAAATCCTTACAGAATTATCCCATTTTTTTGCTCTGAAAGTCCCATTTTTTTACTTGTACCGCGAACTAATCCTACATTTCCTACCGATCCAATTAATACTTTACATAGATGGCCACCATCAAGGGCTGTAGTGTGTTCAAATGTTCACTGCCTCAAATCCTTAAGGAATGATCCCCCTTTTTCGACTTCGAAATTGACATTTTTGACTTGTGAACTAGTCCTAGATACTTCCATGATATTTCAATTCATACTTGCAAACCTGATCACCATCAAGTGCTGCAGTGTGTAACACAAAACATTTCTTTCCATCTCAAATCCTTACGGAAATATCCCCTTTTTTTAAATCCGAAATTAATATTTTTGAATTGTACGTCAAAATATTCCTACATTTTCCCACTGATCAAATTCATATCGTGCATACATGACCACCACCAAGGGCCACAGTACTAGCACAAACATTTGCATTTGTCCTCAAATTCTATGTACGTATATATGGAATTATCCCCCTTTTACCCCAATATGCCCACTATTGACTTGTATTGTGAACCTGCTGGGTGAACTAGTCATACATTTTTCCACTGATCCAATTCACACTATATCTGTCAACCATCAAGTGCCGGAATGTGTAACGTTAACAGTTTTTATGCGCCTCCACTCCTTATGGAGTGATGCCCCTTTTACGACTCAAAAATGCAAATGTATGCTTGTCTTCTACTATAAATGAACTTCTGCAGTTTTCAGCTGATTTACGTCATACTCAGTATACATGTGCATGCACACAAAACTGAGCTAATGCCCTGCCCTGCCCTGCCCTGCCCTGCCCTGCCCTGCCCTGCCCTGCCCTGCCCTGCCCTGCCCTGCCCTGCCCTGCCCTGCCCTAAAAAACGATGAATATACCACCTAATGGAATGTCATGTATGAACGACCGTCCGTCCATCCGTCTGATTGACTGTCTGACTTTTGTTTGTTCTTTCTTTACAGAACATACAAACGATGGCAGCTGCATTTGCTATAATCCAAGCGCGCAATTTACGACGGGAATGAGTCTTCAGGACTGAACCAATCCCCTAGACTTCATTGATAACGAGGACCTAATATCTAAATGCAGGCTGTGTCGTAATCTTATTCTACAAGTATGTGAAATTGCACATGCTGACATTATAAGGTCAACCATGAGATCACAGTCTGCCAGTGGCATTGCAAGTATTGACTGCATTGCGATTTTACGCAACTGGTAGTTTCCTGGACAGCTGGCGGTTACTGGAGATGTACACAATATTATCAAAGCAAGTGTTTTTAGAAAGTAGAGTATAACTTTTGCGGACAGTGTATTTGCGTGTTAGCCTGTGTTTCGTTTCTGATAAGGGGATACCTTGTTTTCAGACTAGATGGAGAAACAGTCCTGACGCATTTAATGACAATTTCAGACACGTTCTATGCTGAATGCATGTGCGCATTAATTCATTCCTATACTGGTCAACATGTCCAGGGGCAATCCTATATGTGTGCCACTGACTCAAACAGTGCATGCATTTCTACATGTAATCAACAAATTACCTGTGTCCAGTTCAAAAAAATATAATATGCCATTCGGTAGTTGTATCAGATACATCCATATCTGAGCGGGCATACCATTAATCATCGACAGTACACGTGATCTGCTGACTATGAAACGTGATTTTTGAGTTAATGAGGTAATCCAAGTAAATTTCAAGATGGTCGAACTACAATTTTATTGGAATGTAAAAATAAAAACATTGTTAATTGCTTCTTTTGTTGCTTTCTCATATCATATGCCAGTATAAATTACCGTATAAAGTTCACTAGGTGGCAATAAATATATCCACATGTA
This sequence comes from Conchocele bisecta, assembly GCA_029237695.1. Lineage (NCBI taxonomy): Eukaryota > Metazoa > Mollusca > Bivalvia > Lucinida > Thyasiridae > Conchocele > Conchocele bisecta. The sequence goes on along the minus strand of CM055265.1, from coordinate 162,280,356 downwards.
TTCAATGGCGTCGGAATATTGAGATAAAATATATATTCTACATGAGATTATTTTGAAAGATGTACTTCAAGTCAGATGTTAGTGTACTTTTGTCAACATTCACAAAATGTACATAAGCTATGGCCGACGTGTACACTTTTCCTAGACACTGTACTGTGCTATATGTAAATACACATGGGCCATATATATACTCTCCCCATATTATATGAAGCTTCACATACTGCACTAATGTAATAGTGTCTAATAATACAGTACAGTAGTGGGATATATGATATGTGTTGGGTGGTTAGCCAGGTAAAAGTGACACACTGTGCCATTTTCTGTGTACGAGGCTATTTGGTGAATAGTGAAGTTAAAAAACTTTGCATATTTAACAGTTTTGTGTAATATAATTGATAAGAGTCCATTGTCCTGGCTTGTATATGTATGATTAGAAGAGAGTACATAACTCTAATTACATTTCATTACACTGCATTACATACGAGTTATGATGGAGTAGTCTTTCCAAATATGAGTTTGAAGCGTTCTTTGTTAACTTTCTACTTCATTGTGAGTGACCTAAGAATTTTGCTAATACACACTTTATTACATAAGTTTATGGTAATATTTTTGTGTCATATTGTAGAATTGCCTCTCAATAACACTAATACTATATCGCAGTATGAACGTTAACGCCCTGGATTTGTGTTCTATATTTGAGGGCGCGAAGTGTAAATGCTATTACGCACATTTTTACTGTGTAGCGTGGTGTATCGATATAGTGCAACGTGTTGCCTGTAAAGCGGAAAATGTGCAGCTAGAAGAGGTGAAACTGGCTGATGGTTGGAACACACAAAAAATGGCCCACTTGACAACTCCATTTACCGTATAGGATACTGTAACGAGGCAATGTTCACATATACGTTATACATATATTCGATCACATTTGCAAATCAATTATCTTTGAATCAAAGGATGCTCAAGTATAGACTGTCTCCTATTTCTTTGAAAAACATCAGAAATGTATATTTCTATAATTCACCATTAACAATTTTCTGATCAAAATAAATAGTTCCCAGATTGGCCAATGCAATTGACCAATCAAAGTCAGTCAAATTTCCTTTCGAATGCAGGGTCCCTCAAAAGATAACAACACCCAGCCGCCGACCAACCAAAGTCCAAACAAATGAACTTTCGTTTTTAAAATTAAATGTGTTGCCTTAAACGTCGTTTGCTTCACGACCGATTTAATCCGGATAAACAACCCAGAAAGTGAATCAGAATACTACAAGCTCGACTAATTACAGCGGGTATAATGATGTTATCTAATACACATTATCTTAGTAATATTTACTTTTCCATTCACTGAATTAAGGTAGAGTCTTGAGGCAATATCCGATAGCGGCATGAATATTAATGAGGCTCATGAATATTCATGATGCTACAACAACAACAACAACCGCTTATTTTTATACCCAGCCATGCGTGATCCACAGCTGCAGGATATTGCCTGCATATGGTGGCAATCCCCTACAGCGAGGCACCGTATATGGCTTACACAACCCACAGCTGTAGAATATTGCCTGCATATGGTGGCAATCCTCTACAGCGGGGCACCGTATATGGCTTATACACATAGCTGTAGGTATTGCTATTTATGGTGACAATTCTCTACAGCGGGACACTTTATATGACCTTACACAACCCACAGCTGTAGGATATTGCCTACATATGGTGGCAATCCTCTACAGCGTGGTACTTTATATGAACTTACACAACCCACAGCTGTATGATATTCCCTACATATGGTGGCAATCCTCTACAGCGGCGCACCGTATATGGCTTACACAACGCACAGCTGTAGGATATTGCCTACATATGGTGGCAATCCTCTACAGCGGTTCACCATATATGGCTTATATATATGTATAATGGGTGTCCTGGCTCATTTCGATTTACTTTTATCGGGTACAATACCTCATTTTATTCGGTCTTTGGCCCCGATGAAAGCAATTTGTAAATCAACAAGAGCTGTAGGAGAACAGCATAGCTCGACTACGAGGGTTGTCGATGTACACATAGCTTGACAAACAAGGTGGCTGCTGGCTGCATAAAAACCTTAACCAAGGTTGACTAAAAAACTTAACCAAGGGAAATTAAGTAAGTAATTCAAGGTTAAATGTATATCAATGTCAATTATAGGTCAGGGGTTATTGATGTACATCACTAGGAGATGAAGTTTTCCAAGTATGGTTGCTGTAGGCCCACGAGTATTCCATATACAAGTTTGACTAAATACCTTAAGCAAGGGGAAATAACTAAGTAATCCAAGGATAAAAGTAGGTCAAGGTCAAATATAGGTCAGGGATTATTGATCAATGTCAGGGGTTATTGATGTACATCACTAGGAGATGAAGTTGTCCAAGTATGGTTGATGTAGGCCCAGCAGTATTCCATATACAAGCTTGACTATAAACATTAACCAAGTAATTCAAGGTTAAATGTAGGTGAAGGTAAAATATAGGTCAGGGGTTATTGATGTACATCCCTATGAAAAAACGTTATCAAAGTATGGTGTATGTATGCACAATAGTATTCCATCTACAAGCTTGACTAAAAACCTTAACCAAGGTTGAGTAAAAACCTTAACCAAGGGGAATTAAATAAGTAATTCAAGGTTAAATGTAGGTCAAGGTCAAATATAGGTCAGGGGTTGTTGATGTACATCACTAGGAGATGAAGTTGTCCAAGTATGGTTGGTGTAGGGCCAGGAGTATTCCATCTACAAGCTTGACTAAAAACTTTAACTAAAGAAAATTAACTAAGTAATTCAAGAGGAAATGTAGGTCAAGGTCAAATATAGATCAGGGGTTGTTGATGTACATCACTAGGAGATGAAGTTGTCCAAGTATGGTGGGTGTAGGACCAGTAATATTCCATATACAAGCTTGACTAAAAACCTTAACCAAGGGAAATTAACTAAGTAATTCAAGAGGAAATGTAGGTCAATGTCAAATATAGATCAGGGGTTGTTGATGTACATCTTTAGGAGATGAAGTTGTTCAAGTATGGTGGGTGTAGGGCCAGTAGTATTACATATACAAGCTTGACTAAAAACCTTAACCAAGGGGAATTAACTAAGTAATTCGAGAGGAAATGTAGGTCAAGGTCAAATATAGATCACGGGTTATTGATGTAAATCGCTATGAGAAAAAGTTGTCCAAGTACGGTGTATGTATGCACAATAGTATTCCATGTACAAGCTTGACTAAAAACCTTAACCAAGGTTGACTAAAAACCTTAACCTAGGGGAATTAACTAAAAAATTCAAGGTTAAATGTAGGTCAAGGTCAAATATAGGTCAGGGGTTGTTGAAGTACATCACTAGGAGATGAAGTTTTCCAAGTATGGTGGGTGTAGTAGGGCCAGTAGTATTCCATATACAAGCTTGACTAAAAATCTTAACCAAAGAAAATTAACTAAGTAATTCAAGAGCAAATGTAGGTCAAGGTCAAATATAGATCAGGGGTTGTTGATGTACATCACTAGGAGATGAAGTTGTCAAAGTATGGTGGGTGTAGGGCCAGTAGTATTCCATATACAAGCTTGACTAAAAACCTTAACCAAGGGGAATTAACTAAGTAATACAAGAGGAAATGTAGGTCAAGGTCAAATATCGATCAGGGGTTGTTGATGTACATCTCTAGGAGATGAAGTTGTCCAAGTATGGTGGGTGTAGGGCAAGTAGTATTACATATACAAGCTTGACTAAAAACCTTAACCAAGGGGAGTTAACTAAGTAATTCAAGAGGAAATGTAGGTCAAAGTCAAATATAGATCACGGTTTATTGATGTAAATCGCTATGAGAAAAGGTTGTCCAAGTATGGTGTACGTATGCACAATAGTATTCCATGTACAAGCTTGACTAAAAACCTTAACCAAGGTTGACTAAAAACCTTAACCAAGGGGAATTAACTAAATAATTCAAGGTTAAATGTAGGTCAAAGTCAAATATAGGTCAGGGGTTGTTGATGTACATCACTAGGAGATGAAGTTGTCCAAGTATGGTTGGTGTAGGGCCAGGAGTATTCCATCTACAAGCTTGACTAAAACATTAACCAAAGACAATTAACTAAGCAATTCAAGAGGAAATGTAGGTCAATGTCAAATATAGATCAGGGGTTATTGATGTACATCCTATGAGAAAAGGTTGTCCAAGTATGGTGTATGTATGCACAATAGTATTTCATGTACAAGCTTGACTAAAAACCTTAACCTAGGTTGACTAAAAACCTTAACCAAGGGGAATTAACTAAGTAATTCAAGAAGAAATGTAGGTCAATGTCAAATATAGATCAGGGGTTATTGATGTACATCACTAGGAGATGAAGTTGTCCAAGTATGGTTGGTGTAGGGCCAGGAGTATTCCATATACAAGCTTGACTAAAAACATTAACCAAGAAATTAACTAAGCAATTCGAGAATGAACTAAGCAATTCAGAGAAATGTAGTCAATGTCAAATATAGATCATGGGGTTATTGATGTACATCCTATGAGAAAAGGTTTGTCCAAGTGGTATGGTGTATGTATGCACAATAGATATTTCATGTACAAGCTTGACTAAAAACCATTAACCTAGGTTGACTAAAAACCTTAACCAAGGGGAATTAACTAAGTAATTCAAGACGAAAGTGTAGTGGTCAATGTCAATATAGATCAGGGGTTATTGATGTACATCGCTAGGAGATGAAGTTGTCCAAGTAATGGTGGGTGTAGGGCCAGTAGTATTCCATATACAAGCTTGACTAAAAACCTTAACCAAGGGGAATTAACTAAGTAATTCAAGAGGAAATGTAGGTCAAGGTCAACTATAGATCAGGGGTTATTGATGTACATCCGTATGAGAAAAGGTTGTCCAAGTATGGTGGGTTTAGGGCCTGTAGTATTCCATATACAAGGTTGACTAAATACCTTAACCAAGCCGACGCCGACGCCGACGCCGACGCCGACGCCGACGCAGGGGTGACAACATAAGCTCTAACTATTCTTCGAATAGTCGAGCTAAAAATGACACAGAACCCTCCCATTATACATATATATAGGAAAGATGATAAACATATACATTAAATACCAGATACACAGCGTGAAAACACTATTCCACTGATGAAATTATCCTCATTGTGCGGCGTCTTGGATCACCTTCGATTTACAATTACTTTTTTCGTGTACAAGATGTCCATCTTTAGCCCAGAACCCGCCCATTATACATATATATATATATATAAGAACGATGATCAACAATATACATCAATACTATATATACAGCGTAAAAACACTACTGCGCAGACCACACATTTCTCATATAATGTATATAAAAACATTAATCAAAACAAGTCCACATAATTCCCCAGATTAGTGCTTATATTTGATACACAAAAATAGACTCACCCTACTCATCCTGGTGTGATCTAGCATATGACCGATAGCAATACAGGCTGATGGGCATAACCCAGATTTGTTATTGCACAATCCAGATAAGCTATTGCACAATCGACTATACATATATGTGTTATCTTAACAGTTGTTATCAACGATGTTTCTCGCGATCTAGGGGTTAATATACATTGAGCCAGCAATAACCACCCTCCCCCATGTGGGATTTTTGGTGAGTATGATTATCGAATTCAGTAGTATATTGTCTATCAATCCATTCCTGGTTGTCTGCGCTCAAAAAGCCGCTGGATGAACAAATGGCGGCCATTTTTCCAAGATGGCCGCCGAACAATATTATATTATTTTATTAAGGACTGTTAATTTTCAGTCTGATCAATATTTACCAGGTATATTGCTATAATTAAGTCACAATGTGAATGTAAAAAATGATTTAGAATACATCTTACATATAATTACATCCGTAAATGGTAATATATTTCAAAATGG
>CM055265.1:162160366-162273935 GCA_029237695.1 Conchocele bisecta | reverse complement strand
TAAAATTCACAAGGATAACGTCATCATGATCAGACTATGTTTAGACAACAGGCTGTTAATTGTCAACCTTCTTCCACACTAATACATGTATTCGGTATCAAGAAATGATAATAAATGATCTTAGCATGCAAGATGTGCATACACAGTCTCTTACAAGTCTTATATGACTGTCAAGTACTGTTGTTTTACGCTTGGCATTTGTATTACTTATTTGCATTATTATTATGACATTTATTTAACGTGAAGACTGGGCCACGATGGTACGTATGAGATACAGTACCTAAAATCGTTAAAATTAGCCAAAAGCCTACTTATTTGCATGTACATTGATAGACTTTAATATACTTTAATAAACCATCAGACTATGACAACAGCTGTTAAGTCAGCCTTCTCTCACACCTTTTGTGTCATACTGTATAATAAGAACCCAGGTGGTCTGTATATAGTCATGTCAAGTTGTAAAACAATTACACTTACACTGTACATGGATTATCCGTTATCAACACAGGGATTTTCTCAAATTCCAAAAGCAGCTTTTATTAGTGGCAGGTTACTATAGTAATGAGGGTGTTCTCATATACAATAAAATAGACAGTTGGCAAATACTTAACATATACTTGTAAATAGGGAAGAAAATTGTCTAGAAAATAATGATGTTTTTTTCCTCTAAATAAACTTATTATTTCTTTTTTTATTGCAGAATGTTTTACATGTAGGCTTATCAGTCCACACAGATATAAACCATAGTAGATATAGGGGAACATAGAGACTCATCTTGACATTTTAGAATGAAAAAGACCACCAAGATTCATATTTCCCGGTATTACCCGGTATTTCCCGGTATTTCCCGCCGTCCTGGGAAATACTCTTATTTCCCGGGAAATTGCCAACCCTGAAATGTAGGTCAAGGTCAACTATAGATCAGGGGTTATTGATGTACATCCATATGAGAAAAGGTTGTCCAAGTATGGTGTCTGTATGCACAATAGTATTCCATGTACAAGCTTGACCAAAAACCTTAACCAAGGTTGACTAAAAAAGCTTAACCATGGGAAATTAACTATGTAATTCAAGAGGAAATGTATGTAAAGGTCAAATATAGATAAGGAGTTATTGATGTACATCACTAGGAGATGAAGTTGTCCAAGTATGGTGGGTGTAGGGCCAGTAGTATTCCATATACAAGCTTGACTAAAAACCTTAACCAAGGCGTGACGGTGACGCCGACGCCGGGGTGACTACATAAGCTCTAACTATTCTTGGAATAGTCACGCTAAAAACGCCTAAGAATATATGTTTTACGCAACTCGAAATACGCCGGACATTCTAGTACAAAATGGTATTCGTCTTCTAGTATCATACAAAGAGAGCATATACGATTTTCAATATATATCTCCAACGCCTAAGACCTAACCGAAATTACAAATCACGAAATAGTGAGGCCCAGTTAATTTTAGCTGGATACAGATAAGTGTCATTTACAAGCATATCATAAACACTCTTATTATACTTTATGTTATTGGTATTACATAGTTTTAACCAAACATTTATATAATGTTCAAATTCCTCCCTTTATGTAAAGGTCATTCCTTTATTACCAAATTAAAATTGCTTTGTTGTGAGCAAAGTGAAGTGTAAAATTTACGATGGGATTCATCCTTTACGGTTCCCTGACCTATTTTACACCTGGTCTGGCCCTCCGGTATCTGAGAGTTGGATCAATTTTTGCCCCTTAATACAAGATGCGGGATCACGTGTTCCCGAATGGTGTGACGTCATGTTTTTTTAGATGTGTTTACAGTAGATTTCCGTTAATATATTTCTAATGGAATGACATATTTATTGTATTGGCGGCTTTAATCTCATAATTCCCCATGTCTGGATCTAGAGTGTTACAAATGTTTGCTTTTAACATCTGTAGTATCTGTAGGCCATATTAGATAAAATATAAACATGTAAAATTAAAAACACAGGCAACTAAACCGTCGTCCATTGCACCATTAGACAGGTCTAACTTGTGTAATTATACTACTGATACAATAACTATATCATCGGCCATATACTATAGGCATATTAGTTGGGCGTGTCTAATGATGGAATAGAAGTTCAATCGTGCACGACATACAAGGATTATAAACAGGGATCATGTGGTTTCCGAACGGCGTGATGTTATGTTTTTTTAGATGCGTTTACAGCATAATGGAATGACAGATTTTTTATGAAACACAGCGCAGCAGATGTGGAACATGTTGCCCTTTATTGTAGAGTTTGCTATAATCTCATAATTCTGCGTTCTGGCGAAGAATCGGAAACCATCAATCTAAAATATCTCGAGCATGTGAATGTAAGAAATAAACGGTACTTGAGTCTTTGTTAAAGATATTGTAAAGAACTTTTAGAGCACACTTAAAATGCATATTAAGTCATCGTCTTTGGAGAGCTATATATCATCAAAATCTATCCATTTCTAAGGAATATATTTTGAAAACAATCTACTGTAAATACGACTTCACATATATGTTTCATCGGAAAATCATGTTTGGAAACGTTTGGAGACCATGTGATCCCGACCCCTGATAAATACCTTCTTCTCTGGTGGATCAGAGTAGTCCGGGTAGTGGCCTGTTACATTGAACTTCCAATTGAACAGCTTATGCACTTTCGGCTGTGGAAAGTCACCCCAGGGACAAGAAAACCTGCTCCGGAATAGACATTTTACTTGTATTCGAAGATCTTTTGGTATCTCCTCCAGAATCTTCGTCTGATAACTCTCCACTTTGTTGCCCTGTTCCTCCTGACATTGCTCATGTTGCACAGCCTGGGGCAGATTGTCCGTATTTGCCTCGGCCATAACTACTGGTACCTGCCTGTCAGCAAATCTGAAATTGACAATTACTAGAAGGGTCATTTCCAAACAGGGTGTATAATACTCTTTAGACACAAAACTTATCTGCAGCCCTGAATGTCACTCCCCACGAAGTACAAAGTAAACAAATAACGCTTCAAACGCACATTTGGAAAGACTACTCCATCATAACTCTTATGTAATGCAGTATAATGAAATGCAATTAGAGTTATGTACTCTCTTTAACTTCACTATTCACCATTGTAAATAGCCTCGTACATAGACAATGGCACAGTGTGTCCCTTTTACATGGCTAACTACCCAACACATATCATATATACCACTACTGTACTGTATTATTAGACACTATTACATTAGTGCAGTGAAGCTTCATATGATATGGGGAGAGTATATATATGGCCCATGTATATTTACATATAGCACAGTAGTGTCTAGGAAAAGTGTACACGTCGGCCATAGCTTATTTACATTTTGTGAATGTTGACAAAAGTACACTAACATCTGACTTGAAGTACATCTTGGTGTAATACAATTGATATGAGTCTATTGTCCTAATGTATGATCAGCCACATTATATCATGTTCTACTTATCATTGCCAGTTTCTTGTCAGACGCCAGAAGAGTTGAAACTGGCTGATGGCTGGAACACACAATGATGGCCGTATAGGATACAGTAACGAGACGGTGTTCACATATATGTTATACATATATTCCACCATCACATTTACGAAGAAGTTATCTTTGAATCAATGGATGATTAAAGCATAGAATGGGCCCTTAACAGACACTGGTTGCATAGAGTATCAGGTCCGTACGCAGGGGGAGTGTGACGGGTGCTTATGCATCCCCTTTATTTGCTGAGGTCTGCCCGTGGATGTGTGGGTGGTTGGTCGGGCGAACATGAAGGCGTAGGGGTTGCTACTTATAGGAATCACGATTTGCCTGCTTTGGCCCGAGGGTACATTTTTATATGTGGCTCTTTTGTTACCTGGGAGTTGAATTGGGTTAATGCTCATAATAAATGTAGCAAGATTAGTACTGATCCTGCTGCTTTTTGGAGGGGCCAAGAGATTCTGGTGCGGTGAGGACCTGGCTTCAGATCAGGATTATTCTGATTTCAGGGCTGAATGTATAGTTTTTTATTGTAAATATATACATGTAGTTCTGATTTTGGGATTTCCCCCCATTTGTACAATCATGTACATTGTACTTGAACTTGTACATGTACTTGTACAGGTAATATATGGGATTTAGTACTAAACCCATTGACCCGGCCTTAAATGACCTTAACTGTTCATATGCCGTTAAACCCCAATAAACAAACAAACAAAACTGTCCGTGGATGTGTAAAAACATTTGTTATGCAAGTGCAGCCCTCCGCTCCGTCGATAACGCAACCCCATATATATACATGCCTGCGTGCACGCCTGAGAATCTCTAGCTATCTGGGTGATTTTCATAGAACGCCTATATTCTCGTGAATAGTTACAGGCGTTCTATAATTACAATCGGTCGATGGGCCGAATGGGGTTCGCTGCGGGAAACTTCGTAAAATGAAAGTGTGCCAATACCAACAAGATATATGTTAGTTCAATATTGAAACATGCTAACACCTGTAGACATTGATAGGTTATATTAAAATAATAATACGCATGTAATTTGCAAAAAAATAGCCTCCCAATGAAATTTAGTTTAAATAGATTATCCCGTATGGAGCCTCATTTAGAACCTCTGGTACATTTAGAGTCAATATTTGAACCGTTTTACTAAACGCCATAGTGTCATGTGTCCAATTTATTGGACACAGGACACTTTTTTTTAATGTAATATACCAACCAATAACAAATTTACGTTTAAAAAGTCAGCTATTTGTTGTTAAATGCGATTGTATTTTCATTGTGACGTCATACTATATTTCGTGTCCTGCCAAACGCGTAATAATACAATGATTGGTCATATTGCCATTACACGTACTGCCATCGTGATTGCTGTCTTCGTTGTTGATAAGCTCTAAATACGAAATACAGATATCATTGTGTACTCAACGATTTGTGAATGCTACAGACGTACATTTCTGCAAAATAAATTTGCTAAATTTGAGAGGACAATACGGCGACAGCCAAGAGACATCAATAATTGACCTACATTTTCATATATGGCCCAAAATCCGCACCTTTGCACAATAGTGTCCATTTGTAACCGCTATATGGCTTTGGTTACATGGGTTACATGCTATATGTCTTTGGTTACACAGTATAGCAGTAGATATGTTACAGAGTTTTGAATGAGATTTGTAAGTATTATCTATTATGCATTGGTTTCATGGGTTACAATTGGCATTTTGTCCTAAAATTCATGTGATGTATATTTTGGCAGATTGCTATGGCTATAGGACCTTAGGCGATGTGTGATTTATGACTCTGTGTCTTGGTGTATGGTCAGTTCATGAGAAAATGGATTAGGCTACATTTTTAATTAAAATTTGTAAACTACAAGCTGATAATTCAAATTATTCAGTGTCTTCTGAGAATAGTGTGCACAGGTTGTTGTTGTTTGCAGTGTGTTCCTTGTGTTAGGAAAGAATGTTGATCCTTAAATTATCGGATTAAAGATGTGTGCTATGTCATCATAGTTATGATCAGGAACTACAATGGTCTACATAATGCCAACAGTCTATACTTTCATCAGACTACAGTTTGTATGAGACTTGCATTATGATATTGACAAAGTCTATATGATGGACTATATTGTGTTTACAAGTTCATCCTACAGATTAAATGTTCATTCTCAAGTCAAATCATTCTGTGGCAGACCCTTCTGTTCTAATTAAGAAGTGTGTATTTTCTTGACTGTGATTTATGGCCCCACATAATCCATGTGGTATGTATGAGAAAACCGGTATTGTTACATTTGTGAGCGTGAAGCATGACAGGTGTTTCATTCACGAAATGATGAACAGTGCAGAACCTGATCAGACTGTGAGGATGCACAGGCTGATCTGGGTCTACACTGGCTGCAAAACCATTAAGCTCCATTTAGGCAGTCACTGCCAAATGTACCAAAAACATCCATTTCTGTAAGTTTGTCTATTTTCCCCATTTTTTTCTTCTAAATTTATATATGTGTAGTACCTGATCTGTTTACCATTTGTGGCTGTGACTGGAGAAATGTGGTTTATAGGATTTATCACCAGTGTATATATTGATCAAATAGCACATTCTATAGCCTGATAATGATATATATTGTGAGTTAGAAACATGATGGGTGTTTCATTGATGGAATGGCGAACAGTGTTGATCAGACTACAGATGCACAGGCTTATTTGGATCTACATTGGCTGTAAAACTGATAATCCCGATGTCTCCAGCTACAGCCACATTTACCAAAAACTTCGGTACTTTATGAGACAAGAAATTTTTATTTAGAGCAGAATGTCCATTTCTGTAAGTTGTCTATTTTCCCATTGTTCTAGCTGAGAAGTGTATACAGGTATTTGTTTCTGACTGTGTGTGATTTATGGCCCCCACAGACTCCCTGTGCTGTGTATGTTTTCATGTGATTTATGACTGGGCCCCAATTGCCTTGGATCAGAAGAAAACCGGGATTGTTAAATTTGTCAGAGCTGTAGACATAGATTAGAATAGAGGTGTGATCAGTCTGCACACACACAACCGGTCTACACAGGTTATTCATCATTTGTGTAGTTCAAGATGCATCTTAGCAAAACATTGTATGTTTACCATGATATCATGGGTGTATGCCGATCAAAAGACCAAAAATGGTGTTGTTAAATATACAACAAAGTCTGTTTTCTCTTAATGCAATTATTGTCAACTGACTGGTATATTCTTGTCCTCTATCAGAAGTTACAATCCGATTCTGGATACATGTAACAGAATAATATTGTGATAAATTTAAGAATACATGTATGTAGGGATATACATTTTGAAGAAAACTGTTCTAATGCATTATAAATTGCAATATTTGTCCCCTGAAATGGAATTCTAAAATTATAATTTCCAAATTATTCGTCTACATGCAGCCAGTGATTTAGAACATGTTAAATTTGTCGAGTGCAATAAAAAACGTTTTAATTGCGAACCTGTTTGATAGGGCTAAATTATGGAGTGTTTTTAGGAATTTATATTTTGGAGAAAGCGAGATAATAATACAAATGTACATGGTATGTACATATTGTGTGTTTATAGTGACCTGGCTCTTTGACCTTGAACTAGCTTAGATAATCTCAGCTATAATGGATGACTTTTACTATTTCGTCTGTCTTTTATATTATCTGTATCTTTATAGCTGAGACCCAGACATTATAAAATATGGTCACAATAACAGCCATTCTGTCCTGGCATTTGGCGATGAGCGAGCGGTTTAATACTTGGCAGTACTGTTAAAAAACTTGCAAAGACCAGTAATAAACATATAAATATACCTAATTTGACCTGGATTGTCCTTTTATTTCCTTTTATTCGCAAAACGTGAGAACAGAACAGGCTGTTATTTTGACCATATTTTATAATGGCCTGGTCTCGGCTATAAGGATACAGGTAATATAAAAGTCAGATGAAATAGTAAAAGTCATCCGTATAGCTGAGTATTCTAAGCTAACCGTAAACTTGCATACTTATTTTGAAAGTTTTGTATTTGGATGTAAACATGTACAAAACTGTGTTTTATTCAGTCAGCATGGGTATTGCTTTTGTGCAATAGTGAACAATAATTGTCACATGTATACCTTACCACATTGTTCTTGATAAGTGTTGTAACATTGTAACTGATTTTAAAATTTTATATCTGTATGAATACAAGTTGGAAGTTCTACATATTGCCGATAGTCCGACCATCCTGGGTAGTACAATTATGTAATAGTTACTGCCCTAATTGAGGTGTTCATTCATGTGTTTGAACAACCTATATGTGCCCATGGAACACCGAGCCGCGAAGCGGCGAGGTGTTTCATGGTCACATGTAGGTTGTTTAAACACATGAACACCTCAATTAGGGCAGTAACTGACTTACACATTCGACTTACTGACTAACGTTGGCTAGTATTCAGTGGAAATTTTGAATTTCCATTTGACATTAAAGGAACTGTCTCTACAGTTATGACAGTCGATCAATAACATCCATGTACGCATGCTGCCAGTGGGAGTATACGTGTCCCATTGACACATTTCTTATTATTATTTGTGTTTGATGTCTAACGTATACGTATACGAAGCAAGCACTCATATACTGTATAATATGCATTGGAACATGCTTGCAATAATCATACTAATTCACAGAGAATACCAAGCTTATATATTTATATATCCAGTTTATCATGTTTATCAGGCAAGGCTGGGACGAGCCGAGCCTCATTATCTTGATATCGAAAGACACTAGACTAGCATTTTGTTTATCCGGTAACGTTTTATGCTAGCCAATGATCAAATTTAAAACAGTTTTCGTTGAAAAGAACGCGGACTTGTGTACGTTACGTGATTAGTCTGACGTCGTTCGGTAACGTCATGTGACGTCGTTTGTCCAATAGAACGCCACCTTTCAATTCGTTGTAACCCGGATACAAAACTCAATTCCCGATAACAAATAAGTAAACAGTACAATGGAACCTCTCTAAAACGGTCACCCTGGGAGGTCCGCAGGGTGTCCAGTTTAGATAGGTACCACTGTAACAATAAATGGGCAGCGTTAAACGAAGCTTATGCCCTCGCTGTCAGCCTTGATAATAATAATAAAAAAGTCCTTGGTGACATTGACCTTGGGCGGTTGGATGTGGGTAGCATGGCTAAGCATGCACAACAAAGCACCATCCCTAGACGGTGTAGACACACATTGTGGCCAAATATTATCAAAATCAGTGAAGCGGTTCATGAGTTTGTGAAAAAGGAAAGGTGTTACGTACGCACGTACATGGACTAGCGCTATATCCCGTCTTGCCTATCAGCAAGGGGATAATTAAACAGTCCATGCAGATTTGTTTTCATTTTCAACCGTGAACAAACCAGGGTTGGCAATTTCCCGGGAAATAAGAGTATTTCCCAGGACGGCGGGAAATACCGGGAAATACTGGGAAATACCGGGAAATATGAATCTTGGTGGTCTTTTTCATTCCAAAATGTCAAGATGAGTCTCTATATTCCCCTATATCTACTATGGTTTATATCTGTGTAGACTGATAAAGCCTACAGGTAAAACATTCTGTAATAAAAAAAGAAATAATAAGTTTATTTAGAGAAAAAAAACATCATTATTTTCTAGATAATTTTCTTCCCTATTTACAAGTCTATGTTAAGTATTTACCAACTGTCTATTTTATTGTATATGAGAACACCTCTCATTACTATAGTAACCTGCCACTAATAAAAGCTGCTTTTGGAATTTTGAGAAAATCCCTAATAACGGATAATCCATGTACAGTGTAAGTGTAATTGTTTTACAACTTGACATGACCATATATATACAGACCACCTGGGTTCTTATTATACAGTATGACACAAAAGGTGTGAGAGAAGGCTGAATTAACAGCCTGTTGTCATAGTCTGATGGTTTATTAAAGTATATTAAAGTCTCATCAATGTACATGCAAATAGGCTTTTGGCTAATTTTAACGATTTTAGGTACTGTATCTCATACGTACCATCGTGGCCCAGTCTTCACGTTAAATAAATGTCATAATAATAATGCAAATAAGTAATACAAATGCAAAGCATAAAACAACAGTACTTGTCAGTCATATAAGACTTGTAAGAGACTGTGTATGGACATCTTGCATGCTAAGATCATTTATTATCATTTCTGATACCGAATACATGTATTAGTGTGGAAGAAGGTTGACAATTAACAGCCTGTTGTCTAAACATAGTCTGATCATGATGACGTTAACCTTGTGAATTTTATCTAGCAGACACTCGGATGCTTGCTAAAAAATGAAGAAGTAATTTACAAAAAAATAATACAACCAAAATATAAATGTCATGGTTGCCAAATATTCCACCTGATGAGTACCGCTAGTTGAGAATGAAACAGATCTATACATTGTAATTAACCCCTATATCTAATTATTAAGTTGTTGATTGTTTAATTAACTATTACTGAGCTTAAAACTTAATTTAAATAACTTTAATTATCAAATAATAACATCAAAATTCGTATTTCCCGGTATTTTACACTTTGGGGAGTATTTCCCGGGACGGGAAATACCGGTATTTCCCGCCGAAATACCGGTATTTCCCGCCGGGAATTCCCGCCCCCGGTATTTCCCGGCCAACCCTGGAACAAACACGAAAATCAAATAAATCACAGTCAATGCCATATAAAAGAAACACAATGGCGTCCACAGGGTGTCCGGTTTAGACGTATATACATAGCCCATCACATTTACGTTCATCAGTTCCCTGTCAAAGGATCGACAAATTGATAAGCACCCGCCTATATAGAATATATTTGTAATTGAAGGGCCTCTCATCGCCTAGTGCAGTGCGTACAACTGGACCTGCACGTGCAGCATATGAATGCATATATATAGTATTGGGTGGTCAGTTATAAAAGTCATTTACGAGGAACGTTCAATAATTAATTTCCCAACACATACATGATCCCAATCAAATGAAATGACATTAATTTTATGAATGAAAACTATTAGCATAATTAAAACAACACTTACATTTAAAGACACGTGGTCTTAGGTATGTGCAGAAAGACATGTTTAACTTAGTAAACAATAATTGAATGGTAGATTTACATGGACTGTCTTAACCAAATCGTGCCTATAAGTCGTCTTGAAAAGAATCAAGGTTTGGTAAAATATGTTTATTATACCAAATCATAAATAGCGTTACGAACGCTAGTTTTGTTTACATCCGATGTTTACTATTTTTATTTAGTTGAATTAATTCCACATGTGTCTATAAATAGCAACATATTCTATGCGTGTAACAGTATTCTTATTTCAAACTAAAAAAAATGTTACGTTTCACAAAGTGTGCTCACTCCTGGTACTGAAATATCTTCAGAGTCAATGGTAGTACATGTACATTGTATATGGTATAAAAAAACACACAATCCTTAGCATTCCATTGAATAAAATGGCGCACATCGTGTGGTATATGGCATTTGGAGTCAATGAAGAGAAAATAAAAGGAACATTGAATATCTTTTACATCATCTGAAACATCATGTGAGACACTGTTTCTGTAAAATACGTTAGGACATCTCTGTTGTCATATATCATCAGTTGGGTCTCTGTAGAGTGCACATCATTAACAATTTAATCCTTCATAATTTTAGCCACTGTATTTTCACATGCAGTTTCAGTAACAAACCAACTAATGAACCTAAGTGATTGATACAGTTGTCATTCAACAATGACACATGCCCTTTTGTACGATAATAACACTATGTTCAGTCAAAATGCAGAATATAACATAGTTGTATGCCAGTCCACGTGTACCTGCATTGTATTATTTTAATGCATAAACTTGACTTTCGTACGTAGCGTATTAACATATATCCTATTTGTGTATAACTGGAATCAAGTGAACAATGTTCTTGAGCCAAAAAAAGCGTTACAGTTATTTTATTGTATCTTAAATATGCAATGATCACAAGATATCAATAAGCATAGCTTAAGTTCGACTCGTATGTTGTAAAACTTAAAGGCCGGTATTAGTGTGTATTCAATCACATAATACACTAGTGTAATAAATGTGCAAATCAGACGGATACAATAAAACACATTAGGTGACCATATATGCTTAGTATGATGATGTGCTCATGCAATAAAGCAAATCTAACATTTATGTTGATGTAATATGATAATTATTAAAGCTCCTTGACTTATTTATAAAGAATCTCAGCATAGCCTCGTATAACATCAGTAAACACGTTAATAAATATCATAGCAAGGTAAATCATCATGCAAGTAAGATCCTCTCTCTCTCTATATATATATATGGGCCAGAATTCAGTATTTGGCCTAATAGGGGGACATTGAAGAGATTTTTTTGGATTTTGTGCTTTGTTAGAAAAACTACAACGTGGCATAGTCCAAGCCACTATGGGTTGGACAATTGCAGTTGTTTGCAGAATATACATGCCTTTGACTACGGAGAGATAGAAATGTGCTGAATCTCGTGTATGTAACATTGACAAAGAGGTAATATGTATTTGGTGATCCTATGTTGCTTTCAAATGGAATCTTAGTTTCTTTGTTGTGTAAAGACGTGTTTTACTGTGCACTAACAATCACCTTTACCAGAAAATGCATTGATTATTGGTTGATGAAAAAATGGCTACAATATAATGTCAAATGTTACATACACATATTCCATGCTCATTTTAAACTGTTAGAAATGAGATTATACTATATGTTTATGGCTTGTAACAAACCTATTTGGACCTTATTTGTTGTAGAGGCATTATTTTAAATCATGCCTTACCTTGAGAAGTATATTGTGACATTTGATCGAAGTCGCGTATGTAACATTGACAAATATGCCAAGCAATACTTTTTTTTTAGAGACTGGATGCTTATTACTACATGTATGTGGCAACTGGAATTTCTTCTTGTAAGACAATAAACTGTATAAAGATAAGATGATTGTTAACAGTTTACACAGAAAATGTTTTGATTAATGTGTAATGAGCTTCGCTCAGGTGAGCTAAAAACGAAATTCATTTACCGCTTGACATTTACCATATATGACACCAACTGACAGGGGACCACATGTCACTTGCGACCAGCGTAGACCTAGATCAGCTGTGAATCTGCAGCATGAATGATTAGTTTTACACTGTACGCAAATCCAAAACTCTTCTCGAAATGCTGAGCTGACAAATTTGGCACACGGTCTACAGGATTTATACGTATTTATGTCCCTTCTCGGTCCGGTTACATACTCATAACGATACATGTAGTAGATTTGGCGCTTGTTTAAAATTGTATTATACTTGTTATGTGTTATGGGCCTATGGCCTAATTCACTGAATAAAACGTATTGTATTGTATTGTAGAACAGATAGCATGTGGCATGTATTGGTGGGGGGGGGATTTTGGTAGATCCTAGGAAATAACCCCCCCCCCCCCCCCGCCATCATCTACCCTATGCATAGTGGATGTGATTGTCTCTTTGTAGACAAGAATAGCCTACGATTGGGGGAGTATTTCTGAAGAAACAAAATAATGTATGTTGGTGTAGAACAGATAGCATGTGGCATGTATTGGTGGGGGGGGGGGAGAGATTTTCCTAGGAAATATCCCCCCCCGCCACCATCTACCCTATGCATAGTGGATGTGATTGTCTCTTTGTAGACAAGAATAGCCTACGATTGGGGGAGTATTTCTGAAGAAACAAAATAATGTATGTTGGTGTAGAACAGACAGCATATGGCATGTATTGGTGGGGGGGGGGGGGGGAGGGGGGGATTTCCTATGAAATATTCCATTCCCCCCCCCACCATCTACCATATGCAAAGTGGATGTGAATTTCTCTTTGTAGAGAAGGAGAAGAATAGCAGGTGATTGGGGAAGTATTTTCCTAGGAAATACCCCCCCCCCCCGCCACCATCTACCATATGCATAGTGGATATGGACGTCTCTTTGTAGACAAGAATAGCCCACGATTGGGGGAGTATTTCTGATGAAACAAAATAATGTATGTTGGTGTAGAACAGACAGCATGTGCCATGTATTGGTGTGGGGGGGGGGTGGGTGGAGATTTTCCTAGGAAATATCCTCCCCCCCCCCCCGCCCCCCCCCCCCCCCCACCATCTACCCATATTCAAAAGTGGATGTGATTATCTCCTTGTAGAGAAGAATAGCAGGTGATTGCGGGAGTATTTCTGATGAAATGAAAGGGAGGAGGGGGAGATTTTCCTAGGAATTATCCCCCCCGCCACCATCTACCATATGCATAGTGGATGTGGACGTCTCTTTGTAGAGCAGCAAAGAAACCAATTTGAAAACCGATCATATTTAAATTAGCATGATTAGCATGATTAAAGAGATCAGAGAAACCAATTTGAGAACTAATCAAGTCATCAATTAAAGGAATATTAATGTTCAAAACATCAGTTGAATAATCAAGTAACCACAGTAGCATCAAGAGCAAAATGACCGTAAATTATAAACATATATTGGACAAAGCGGGGGGGGGGGGGGATTATTTCCTACCTGGGTTTTTTATTATGTGGGGGGGGGGGATTTTGTCCTACCTTGAATCTGAAATGGGGGGAATTTGGTCCTACCTGGGTTTTTATATGAGGGGATTATGTCCTACCTGTATTTTAGACCGGGGGGGGGGGGATTTTGTCCTCCTGTGTCAAAAAGCAGGGGGGGGGATTATGTCCGGGGGGGGTTTATGTCCGTATCCCAAGATAAAGGGACTTTTTAAGATTTTGACTAGTGTATTTCCTACATCTGATGTGTATATCAAATAACTGGCAAAATTTGCAGGCCCTGATCCAATTTTGCGGATGAGCAGGCTGGTCTGGGGCTACACTTTTCGCAATGTCAATAAGCCCTTTTTCTCATGTCGGGATACATATTACAATGCAGACCATCTTACTTTCAATTTCACCTTCAGTAATGTGGGAACTTATCATCAGCACACTTATTATACTGGAGGACTTTAAAAATGCCTCACACATACTTGAATCCTATTCACGAATGCAACCACTGATACATAATATTAATGTTCCTACTATATACATGTTTTATATACATCCGCTATGCATATGGTAGATGGTTAGGAGGGGGGAATATTTCCTAGGAAAATCTCCCCCCCCCCACCCCCCCCCCCCCTCCCTCAATACATGCCAAATGCTATCTGTTCTACACCAACATACATTATTTCATCAGAAATACTCCCCCAATCGTGGGTTATTCTTGTCTACAAAGACACATTCACATCCGCTATGCATATGGTAGATGGTTGGGGGGGGGAATTTCCTAGGAAAATCTCCCCTCCCCCCCCCCCTCCCTCAATAAATGCCAAATGCTATCTGTTCTACACCAACATACATTATTTCATCATGAGGGAGGGGGGGTTATTCTTGTCTACAAAGAGACATTCACATCCGCTATGCATATGGTAGATGGTTGGGGGTGGGGAGGAATTTCCTAGGAAAATCCCCCCCCCTCTCTCCCCCCACCAATATGCATCACATGCTAACTGTTCTACACAAACATTTTCACTTGATCAGAAATCTTCCCCCAATCTTGTGATATTCTTGTCTATCAAGGGACTTACACTATGCATATGGTAGATTGGGGTGGGGTGTGAGGGAGGTGATTGTTTATGTTCCCCTTTCTTATACTACCAAATGACATACATTGTGCCTATGTGCACATGTTTGGTGGGAAATAATTCTGCTTTGTAGCATTCAAACACAAACTTTTGGGTGGGGGGGGAGAATTTCCAGGGTGGGGGGAGAATTTTCTAGGGTCGAGCCTGGAAATATTCCCCCCTGGGGGGGGGAATTTCCTAGGAAATTCTTCCCGGGGGGGGGGAATATTTCCAGGCTCGACCCTGGAAATCTTCCCCCGCTGGGGGGGTGGGGGGGGAGATTTCCAGGGGGGAGAATTTCCTGTGACACCGGGTAGATATCCATTATCGTCAGGGACTAACTGGTCTACATATTGCTGGTGGTCTGATCATCCTGGGTAAATATCAGGGACTACACTGGTTTACATATCGGTATCGGTAATCTGACTAACTAGGGTAGATATGCGGTTTCCTCCCTAAACTTCACACCAAACTCATTAGATATTATAACGTTCTAAAACAACACCACAATAATTAAAACATATATTTTTAATGGACTGGTAGTAATAAAACGATCATGTTATGAATATTTTTTCTGATATTTATATTTTTAAGTGATGGTATAGCCACTTCATATTTTCACATAAACTGGCTAGGATTTTAAACAGGTGAGAGCACACCCGGTTTTGTGAGATTTAAATTTGTTTGTCCTCTATAGTTTAATTCCTTGCTATATTGGATGGTTTACCAGGTGACCGACATGGGAGGTTTTCCCATATTTTCTCCTGATCTCCTTTCCATAGATCTCCCAGATGACCAATTTTGATGTCCAGCTGTGTCTAAATTTAATCTCCAAATAAACAAATGAAATAAGCTGGATCATGGGAAAAACAGTACATGTAAACATTGTACAGAACTATGCTGGTCTATACAATACAGCACGTGCTGTATATGTTGTACAGAACTATGCTGGTCTATACAAGATGGGCACATGCTGTACATCTATACGTTGTACACAGATATGCTGGGTTTGAAGGTCCTCAAGCCAATTCCTACCCTTAAATATATGCTGGTCTATACAAGCTGTGCAGTACTATGCTGGTCTTTACGAAAATCTGTGTCAAACTTTTTAAGTACCAAATATCTTCACAACCATAAGTCCAATTGACTTGGAACTTCACATACCTCTTTATCCTCATCAATCTTTTCATTCTATAGCCCATCCATGTGGCATCCATGCCCAAGGTCAAGGTCAAATTACTTTGAAATTTGTATTAACGTTTTGCAAAATGTGTGTTTTTAAGGACCCGGAGCACGTTTCACTAAACTTTGTACGACTAAGATGTTCATAAGTGCAAATTTAGGATCGTCTGGAAATCTTAATTGGTGGATTTGCATATTGAGCATAGGCTGCATATGCAGCCTATGCTCAATAAATGTAAATCCAAAATTTTTTTACAAGAAAACATTGTTAATGTGACATTTACAGACTATCATAATTTTGCACTTACGAACATTTTAGTTGTAGGAAGTTTAGTGAAACGGCCCCCCCCCCCCACCCTCCAATATCTCCATAATCTGATATACATAATGGGACCATCAAATGCGTCGGCGGGCATGATATGCTGGGCATCTAGCTGTAGTGTAACAAGGTATCAAACAGTGTATATCCTCATCATGATCACGGTAAAGCTTTTTTTCTGTCCGAAAACTAGCCAACAGTGTATACATTCACCAGACTATAGTGTATACTCTCACCAGTGTATACCAATTAAATGTCCATTTCCTGGGTCAAATATGTGGCAGATACCTCTCTGTGTATTTTAGAGACTGTGATTTATGGCCCCACAGACTCCCTGTGGTATGTATGAGAAAACAGGTATTGTTACATTTGGGAGCGTGAAGCATGACATGTGTTTCATTCATGGAATGGCCAACAGTGCAGATCATGATCAGACTATGCACAGTCTGATCTGGATCTACACTGACCTCAAAAACCTTTAAGCTGCATTTCTGCAGTCACAATCACTGCATATAATGTTAAACACTATTGGTGGTACATGTATTCAAATGTGTGTATTTGTGTGTGTTTTAGCCATATTTACCTAAAATGTTGAACTAAATGTTTATGTTTGCTTATTAGAAATACAATATAAAGAAGCAAAATTATTTTTTTTAAAAATGAGGAAAAGGTGTAGCAAGTGAAATAATATAACATACTAAGGCAAGTAAGGTCAAATGCATTTTCTCTTTGATTATTACTTTTTATATTTCATTTTCAGAGCGATTTATGTCTTAACGTTGCCCATTTCCATCATTATGCATTATTTTCTTTACACCAGCCTAGATTAGTATCTTAATTTAGTTTTGTGAGATTTTGTTCCACAGTCAGCATGGTCAGTGAATATCATGATCAAACTACACAAATTGACCAGTGTATATGTTGTAGTCTGTTCTGGATTTATGCTGGGTGCTGTTTGCTGGTATTTACTCTGCAATTGACATTTTGTCCTAAGATTCAGGTTATGTTGTATATTTTGGCATGTTGCTATGGCTATAGGGTTACTTCCTGCATCTAACTTCCTGATACTCCTACTTTTGAGTGTCCAGTATTCCTGATTCTCTTACTTTTCATTTCCACATGTATGGTCAGTGATGCACGACTACGGTGCTATAGACTTTATCAAGTTTACACTGCTTATTGAGTTAAAAGATTAACAGACAATTAAATATGTTTTATGTGTTTGTGTTTAAGTTGTTTTTTAAAAAATCCCTTGACGGGGACGACAAGGGCGTATTGAATCACTTCACCACAGAGTGACCACGGACAACACATCTGAACAATGAACATACATATATATTATAATACTAGACACTCAAAAGTATGAGAATCATGAAGTAAGCTGTTCGATACGGCTCTAAAGTGTTTTGATAGAATATAAATATGAATTGCGAACGGAATTGCGGACCCTGATCAGACATGAATACATGTAGTCACTGATTTTTGTTGTCAACATTTATTAAGACATTAAATACAAACTATTCTAAACCTTAGCGTTCATGAAGCAGTACTTTAGCAGGAAAAATATTTAGTATTGCATTCATTATATATTATATATTTATGACAATTTTATAATAAATGCAATTCACTATTTTTCTCCAAATATCGCAATTCTACATGTACATGTAACTACAATCAAGTACTATCTATGAAGTTTCGTTTCCAATGGAAATGATTCTGAAGTGCTGTCAAAGCATGTTGTAAATTATTCTAAAGTGCTGTCAAAACATGTTTTTGATTATAGAAATGGAAAATAGAAAATAAACAGCAGACGACAAAAAAAATAAGATAGTGGTCTAAGGGTTCATTAATAAAGAAATGAAAAATAAGGAAAATAATTAATTGCATATAAGACATAAGAAAATTAAGAAATGAATGCTGATTGTATCAATATTTCACTATTTTCCTTCATAATTCCTAATTCAAAGTTGAAACAGAGCATTGTCCCAATTTCCCCCAAGGCTATGCTTATAACAACACTATTACCTGTACAAACTTCCTGATTCTCCTACATTGAAATTAGCCCCAAATTAACAAAATTAGGACAATCAGGAAGACACCGGCTATAAGGACCTAAGGGGATGTGCGATTTATGACTCTAGGTGTGGTCACTTCATGAGAAAATGGATTAGGCTACATTTTCAATTTGAATTAAAATTTGTAAACTACAAGCTGAAATTCAAAGTATTCCATGTCTTCTGAGAATATTGTACACAGATTGTTTGTAAGGGTGTTCCTTGTGTTAGGAAAATCTGTTGGTCCTTAAATTATCTTGTTAAAGATGTGCTATGCCAACAAGGTCAATGCTGGTTTAAAATGAAGCACTATCTTGTTCTAGTCAATAGTGCATTATTAATACTAGTCACCTGAAATGGAATTCTAAAATTATAATTTCCAAATTATTACTCTACATGCATTCAGTGCTTTAGAACATGTTAAATTTGTTGAGTGCAGTACAAAAGTTTAAATTGTGAACCTGTTTCATCAATTATTGATTGGAAATTTAGGATGTGTAATAAATAATTTGCGGAATAATGAAATGTGTTGTTAGGAATTAATATTTTGGAGAAAGCAAGATAATAATACATGGTATGTACTTATTGTGTGTTTATAGTGACCTGGTTCTTTGACCGTAAACTTGCATTACTTATTTTGAAAGTTTCATGTTTGGATGTGAACATGTTCAAACTGGTGGTTTCTTCAGTCAGCACGGGTATTGCTTTTGTGAATAGTAGTATGTAACCGATGTAACCGTATGTAACCAAAGACATATAGCGTGTAACCGTGTAACCCAAAATGAAAGGCATTAAATATAAAAAAATCAGATTGATCGTCCATCCTTTCAGAAGAATAGTATGTAACCGATGTAACCGTATGTAACCAAAGACATATAGCGTGTAACCGTGTAACCCAAAATGAAAGGCATTAAATATAAAAAAATCAGATTGATCGTCCATCCTTTCAGAAGAATAGTATGTAACCGATGTAACCGTATGTAACCAAAGACATATAGCGTGTAACCATGTAACCCAAAATGAAAGGCATTAAATATAAAAAAATCAAATTGATCGTCCATCCTTTCAGAAGAATAGTATGTAACCGATGTAACCGTATGTAACCAAAGACATATAGCGTGTAACCGTGTAACCCAAAATGAAAGGCATTAAATATAAAAAAATCAAATTGATCGTCCGTCCTTTCAGAAGAATAGTATATGTAACCGATGTAACCGTATGTAACCAAAGACATATAGCGTGTAACCGTGTAACACAAAATGAAAGGCATTAAATATAAAAAAATCAGATTGATCGTCCATCCTTTCAGAAGAATAGTATGTAACCGATGTAACCGTATGTAACCAAAGACAAAGAGCGTGTAACCGTGTAACCGAAAAATGAAAGGCATTAAATATAAAAAAATCAGATTGATCGTCCATCCTTTCAGAAGAATAGCATGTAACCGATGTAACCGTATGTAACCAAAGACATATAGCGTGTAACCGTGTAACCCAAAATGAAAGGCATTAAATATAAAAAAATCAAATTGATCGTCCGTCCTTTCAGAAGAATAGTATGTAACCGATGTAACCGTATGTAACCAAAGACATAGCGTGTAACCGTGTAACCCAAAATGAAAGGCATTAAATATAAAAAAATCAGATTGATCGTCCATCCTTTCAGAAGAATAGTATGTAACCGATGTAACCGTATGTAACCAAAGACATATAGCGTGTAACCGTGTAACCCAAAATGAAAGGCATTAAATATAAAAAAATCAAATTGATCGTCCGTCCTTTCAGAAGAATAGTATATGTAACCGATGTAACCGTATGTAACCAAAGACATATAGCGTGTAACCGTGTAACACAAAATGAAAGGCATTAAATATAAAAAAATCAGATTGATCGTCCATCCTTTCAGAAGAATAGTATGTAACCGATGTAACCGTATGTAACCAAAGACAAAGAGCGTGTAACCGTGTAACCGAAAAATGAAAGGCATTAAATATAAAAAAATCAGATTGATCGTCCATCCTTTCAGAAGAATAGCATGTAACCGATGTAACCGTATGTAACCAAAGACATATAGCGTGTAACCGTGTAACCCAAAATGAAAGGCATTAAATATAAAAAAATCAAATTGATCGTCCGTCCTTTCAGAAGAATAGTATGTAACCGATGTAACCGTATGTAACCAAAGACATATAGCGTGTAACCGTGTAACCCAAAATGAAAGGCATTAAATATAAAAAAATCAGATTGATCGTCCATCCTTTCAGAAGAATAGTATGTAACCGATGTAACCGTATGTAACCAAAGACATATAGCGTGTAACCATGTAACCCAAAATGAAAGGCATTAAATATAAAAAAATCAAATTGATCGTCCATCCTTTCAGAAGAATAGTATGTAACCGATGTAACCGTATGTAACCAAAGACATATGTGTAAGCCGTGTAACCCAAAATGAAAGATTAAATATAAAAAAAATCAAATTGATCGTCCGTCCCTTTCGAAGAATAGTTAAATATGTACCGATGTAACCTAAATGTAACAAAAAGCTATGCGTGTAACCGTGTCCCAAAATGAAAGGCAAATATATAAAAAATCAGAATTGTGTCCAATCCTCAGAGAATAGTATGTAACCGATGTAACCGTATGTAACCAAAGACATATAGCGTGTAACCGTGTAACCCAAAATGAAAGGCATTAAATATAAAAAAATCAAATTGATCGTCCATCCTTTCAGAAAAGATAGTAAATAAAATGTAAAGATAAGTATGTAACCGATGCATGCTTTAGTATTGGTTTATAACATCGAGACAAGACATGTAACCTATGTAACCAATGTAACCAATGCTATATAGTGGTTACAAATGGACATCTATGTGCACAGGTGCGGATTTTGGGACCTATCTATACATTTTACATAAGTCTACTACTACTAGCTGCCAGACACGAAACATTTGTTTCAGGTAGGAATTATTTCTTTATTACTGTTGACCAATATTTGAATCGTGCTGACTTCGACAGCACTTTTAACCACAGGGCTACTAAAATAATTCCATTGTATTCAATCTAACATGAATTCATGTGGTGGGGGATATTCAACATTGCCTGTGCATGTGCCGAGTCATTGGTTTTCGCGACCAATGTTGTTTCTACAATTGTTGTTTAAATAGCTAATTTCTAATTTATGGTGCATCTCGGACTCTGTGTGTTTGTGGCACCTCGATACTTGTAGATTCACTTTGAATATGTTTTCAGTCCAACAAGTCGATTCATTATCTATTTAGGCTATTATCTGTTATCTATTGTCTATATAGGCTTTTAGCCACTTAAAACAGACACTACTTTACACCCCCCCCCCCCCCCCCGCCAGTCAAATGTTGTATTTATAAAAACTGTAACAACAGTGATGAAAAAAAGATAAAAAATTGAGGTGTGCGAATCCAGGTACACTGCATTTGCACAGCGGTGAATTTTCCCGAAATATCATGAATATAGGCCGGTGCAGTATTCTATTAAGTAAGTGTACCCGGCTTCGCACCGTGTATGTGGCTTTGCACACACCAATATTTTACATGTCTGATTATTCATGTTGTTTTCTTAAGACAAGTGTTTTCAGAAAGTCACGTGTTTACACGATTTAGAAAACTATAACAACAGTGACCAAACAAGTAAAAAAATTGAAGTGCAGTATTTGTATTAAGTATTTGTATTGCAGTGGGTGGGCTTCCTAAAATTTATTTGTACACAGGGTACCCATGTTTGGTCTGGGGTGGTGATGAGGGACTTTTTTGCTTCATTGGGGTGACCTCACGAAATATGGGTGGGCGGGTGGAGACTGTATGTTTGTTGGGATTACAATCATGTCTGTTAATTCTGCGCACCTAATAATAATTTTCGTGAAAATGTCCATATTCAGTCAAAATTCACTGAACATTAAAGGCAGTTCTTAGCCAAGATAATCACGGCTAAGCAGATGGCTTTTACTATTTCATCTGTCGTCTATTATCTGTATCCGCCTAGCGGAGACCCAGCCAAATTTGATCAAAATATCAGTCCATTTTGTCCTTGAGTTTTGCGAATAATACGGGAATAAAATGATAACCAATGTCGGTATATTTGCATGTGTATTATTGGTTTATGAAGCAGATCTGTTGTTGATCTATTCATTTAGTAAGCAGGACCACTAATCATTTTGACCATGTTCTGAATAACTTTTTACCAAACTATTGGAATGGGATAAAATTGTGACTTAGTATACCGTTAATCAGCTGATTTATTCCAAAATCAACATAATTTATTCTGACGTAAGCTGGGCAAAACATTACGTGAATTGTGCATTACCGCCGGTGCGCAGAATTAGCCGAAATGACATTTTTTAAATATATGTTGTTGGGTTACCATAAATGAGAAATTCCACGACTTGCTACTAAATTTCTCTGTTTCGCACTAATACAATTAGCTTACCATATTCTTGATACTTTTCTAAATAGATGCCCCTTCAGTTGTATGTTTTATGCCGTTGAAAAGAAAAAAAATTGTAAATGTAAAGCTATTTACGTCATGTAAATGTATGTAACGGAAATTACAAATTTATTTCTGAGACCCCTGGTCCCTTGAAGTGGAAATAAAATTAAAAAAATGACGAGAACAATTGGCTATACTATTATAAATGTAACAACTGGACTGTCACCCAATGGAATAAACACAGTTTAATGAATTATTGGTTCTACATCGAAACTAGAAAAACGACACAAATATGTACATAAAATATAGAATCACTGATGTCTATTATATTGAACCATGTTATTGTAGTTGCGAACAATAACTCTTGCAATCTACTCCTGTACCGTCTGTAGCAGAGTTACTATTACCATTCATACATGTAGGCTTCCTCTACATAATAGCTAATCAGATCTGATTTACACTTTAGTTGTTAATTTTGACACAATTTGTATATTTTCCATCTGAAAAAAAAATATTATTAAAAGTAAAATAATACGTATGGATCACGATTTGCCTGGTTTGGCCCTCATGTACGTTTTCATCTTTCGCTCTTTCTGTTACCTGGGAGTTGAATTGGGTTATTGCCCATTATAGAAGTAGTAAGATTATTACTGATCCTACTGCTTTTGGGAGGGGCCATGTGATTCTGGTGTGGCGAGGACCTCGCATCAGATCAGGATCATCCTGATTTAAGGGTTGAGTATATAGTTCTTTTATTGTAAATATTCATTTCTGATTTTAGGATTTTCCCCCCATTTGTACATGTACTTGAACATGTACTTGTACAGGTAATATAATGGGATTTTATTACTAAACCCATTGACCCGGCCTTAAATGACCGCATCTGTTGATAACTTGATAGGCCGTTAGACCCCAACAAACATAAATGATATACGTAGGCTTCCTCTACAGAATAGCTTATCAGATCTGATTTACGCTTTAGTTGTTAATTGTGACCTAATTTGTATATTTTCCATTGGAAAAAAAACTATTATAAAAGTAATACAAAACTTTACGTGGGTGGTCACGTCGGGAGAACGAGACGACGTAAATTAACGGTAGTAGTTCCTCCATATAGGAATCACTATTTGCCTGGTTTGACCCTTCAGTTCATTTTTATCTTTGGCTCTTTTGTTACCTGGGAGTTGAATTGGGTTATTGCCCATTATAAAAGTACATTGTAGTAAGATTATTACTTATCCTACTGCTTTTGGGAGAGGCCAAGTGATTCTGGTGTGGCGAGGACCTGGTATCGGACCAGGATTATTCTGATTTTAGCGCTGAATATATAGTTGTGTTATTGTAAATATTCAGTTCTGATTTTGGGATTTTCCCCCCATTTGTACATGTACGTGAAAATATACGTGTACTTTTTCTTTTTATATGAAACGTGAATTTCGTCACTGATATCAGGGGCGATAACCGTGTTTCCGTTAAAGGTTAATGGAAACTATATTCTGTCTGCTTAGTTTTGTTATGTGCACTATGATCGTACTTTATAATGTGTCATAAAAATATTTGTTCGGGTGACACATTTAATTGGTATAAATAATTTAAAAATGTCATGTCTCATTTGCATATCAAAATAGCCTGATACCACCACGAGTCACTATCAGTAAAATCAATATTACTAAATGATATATGTATAGTGGACCTGCACTCGTAATTTTTAAAAAACTGGCGGAATACATGTACCGTAGTTACACAATTATACACTTATTTAATTCTTATAGGCAAGCTGTTATGCAAACAGGTTGAAGTACATTGTAACGGACCGAGGTCTATAAATACATTAAATACGCCTAAAAGCGTCCATAAACGAAAAAAAAAGCTAAAAAAAGTTTTGTTACTCCCTCTATAACACACACATATATATACCTCGGTCCGTTACTTCAACCTGTGGATGGGACCCCAACTTTAGCTGGTACATGTAATTTGCGAACCAGATCTCTTATTCACTATTCTGCAGAGGAAGACTATGAATGGAAACGTAACTCTGCTACGGACAGTACGGTTGTAGATTTCAAGAGTTACTGTTCACAACTATGAACAATGTGGCTTACTCGCTTACCACATATCCAAGTTTTTGTGAGTTTGATACCCGGGTGGGATGTAGTTCTCTAAGCACTGTTTCATGTTGGAAAGTTGCGGAGTCATTTGCTGAGTAATGGTTAATACTGGTAAGAAATTCAATAAAAGGCTAACCATGTACATAATAGTGTTTGATTGTTTGTTTCAGGGAAGCCGTCTACAGATCTTAGCCATCTGGATTATTCGTCGAGCCTCTTCAACTTCACCCTGCAGTCGAGGCAGACACCAGCAGGGCTATTGAGATAGTATATGGGCGGTTTCAGAAGAAGCAGATAAGGCGGAAATTGTTTCGCATTCTACTGTTGAAGGACAAAGGCCACCAGAAGAATCGCTGCCCGAAGACACTACTCCACCTGGGCAACAAGTTGCCAAACACTTGCGAAATGGGAACTGATCCAGTTCCTGACCTACACGAAGTAAAATATAGTGTCGCCATGACAGATTGTCATTATCTTAAGATCAGCGACATCTGAAAATATAACCCTCGAGGAAGAGCTTGAGAAAGACAAGTTCAGTTACAAAAAATTAACCATTTAACCGGAGTACCATCCATGCCAGCGGCAGTGTTTGTGTGGTTCTTAACTCTGATTTCTGCTCTAATCATCTAATCAACCTGTTGAAAGGATGTATCGTGAAGACATGTTACTTCTTGTGTTGATGGAATTGAGAATGAATCTTATTCACACAAATCTGAGTTGTGCCGTTTTAAGATTTGTCAATATGTTTTGAATCGGTGACTCATTCTTGTGGTGGACAGAATGACATTTGTACATTCTGATTATGTGACACTCGAAGGACTAGATATTGAAATGGTCAGAAATATATTTACTATGCTTTTAAACATATGTGGCTGTGACCTCAGGTTGAAGTAACGGACCATGGCCTATAAATACATTAAATATACCTAAGAGCATCAATAAGTGAGAGAAAAATAATGCTAAACAAAATGTATTTACTCCAGTGTGATATATGGGAGTAAATAATTTGTTTAGCCTTTTTTTTTTTTTTTCACTTATTGATGCTTTTAGGTATATTTAATGTATTTATAGGTATTGGTCCGTTACTTTAACCGGTGGCTGTGACTGGAGAATGTGGTTTATGGGATTTGTGACCAGTGTAGCTCCTGATCAAATAGTACACTCATGTAGCCTGATAATGATGTGGCTTGTTAGAAGCATGATGGAGATTTCATTGATGTAATGGTGAAACAGTTCAGATCCTGTGCGGATATGTGTATCTACACTGATCGCAAAATCCCATAAGCCCCATTTCTCCAGTCACAGACACATATTTGAGCAAATTTAAAAAATCCTACCGCCAACCTAGAGTGATTAGCATTTAAGGTATTGCATTCAATCTTTGATTCATAAATTTCTGTTTAACGTCCACAGTCTATAAAGTCTATATTTGGTTGGTTTCACATGGTTTCAGTTATCTTCGCAATAAAGGATTTTACTTGAAACATCCAGAATAGACCAAAGACAAACTTTGTAGACTTTCGAAGGGAAACAAAAATTTACG
Source organism: Conchocele bisecta (assembly GCA_029237695.1). Classification (NCBI taxonomy): domain Eukaryota; kingdom Metazoa; phylum Mollusca; class Bivalvia; order Lucinida; family Thyasiridae; genus Conchocele; species Conchocele bisecta. Next base: position 162,247,105 of record CM055265.1, on the reverse strand, counting down.
AATTAATGATGTATTTTTGTGCTATTATCATGATTATAATTGAAATCAATGCCCAATGGTCAAACTTGTTGTAACAAATTACATGTGTACAATAAATTTCGACTTCGAAATTTGACTTCGAATGAAATGGTGCAATTGGTTGATATTGGTCATTTGCAGTGCATGATGTGAGAAACAACATATTGAGGCATCATCTGTAACACAGTGCCTTCAATCATGATTCATACCCAGGCATACAAAGTATATCGAGGTGATATAGTTTTTTGTATTTTCGTCCATCCGTAAGATTTGCGTTGAAGGTTTTTGGGTACCCATTATATATGCAACCGTAAATCGCATTGAGTTGAATTTTCATATACTTCTTTATCGTCATCCATATTTTTTATACTGTAGCACACCGAGTGTGATGTGGCTTTCCTGCACAAGGTCAAATTACTTAAAGTTTTGAAATATTTGTATCAAACATGTCAAAGTTTTTAAGTACACAATGTCTCTGCAACCGCAAGTCGGGTTGACTTGAAACTTCATATATATACTTCTTTATGAAGTTAGAAGACAATATTTTCTTTCTATAGCCCTGGTGGGTGCATGTGATGGGTAATTTAACAATCGCGATTCATCCTTACCGGAAATCCGACTGGAGACCTGGTTTGGCCCTCACATACGTCTTTGGCATTTTGTATGTGACAGTTGAATCTGGTTATATCTCTTGTGTGAGTATTACGATTATTCGTAATCCTTTTTTAGGGAAAGGGGCCAAGTGACTTTGGTGTGGTATGGACCTGGCATCAGGGTCAGGTTATTCTAATTTCAGGGCTGACTATATTTTTCTCGATGAAATTATTCCGTTCTGATTTTGGGATTTTCCCCCCAATGCAGCAGGTTAATACAGGATCAAACCCGTTTGCCCAGCTTTATATGACCTGCTGTTGATAGGCCGTTAAACACCAATAAACAAACAAACAACTTTGGCATTTGGTATCCGACAGTTATATCCTTTATGTGAGTATTAGACCATAGCTGTTGATAGGCCGTTAAACACCATTAAACAAACATTATATAGCCCACTCATACGGCTTTCATGCACACAGTGAAGGTGAAATTACTTTGAAACTTGCTGTTAAAGTGATTTTGATATGCGTTAAAGTTTTAAGTAAACAATTTCTCTGCAACCGTAAGTCAGATTGAATTGAAACTTCATATTTGTTCTATCAACAATCAACATCCATATTTTCATTTTATAGCCTACGCATGTGACTTTCATGCCCAAGGTCAAGGTCAAATTGTGTTAAATGTTTTGAAATATTTGCATTAAAGTTTTAAGTACACAATTTATTTGCAACCGTATATTGGATCGACTGGAAATGTCACACTTCTTTATCAACAGCCATATTTTCATTCTATATCTCACCTAAGCAGCTTTCATGCCAAAGGTCAAGGCCAAATGACTTTGCTACAGCCGCGGGTATGTGTGAGACCCCGCTCACTTGCTCTAGTCCTTAAAAGCAAGAATCATATCTTAACATACTGATTTCTTTTGTTTTTTTTCGGATACATGTACTGATTTTGTGTCCCGAGCATAACTGGAATTCCTTTTTGTATTTTTATCACAACTCTTGCCTCACTAATATTCCAGTGTTCTCCCTTTGTTTGTTCACGCATTGATTTTGTATCTGGCACATAGCGATATTTCAAATTTGACCTAATATGGTCCTGATATATATCAAATCGAAGGTATCGTGGGTATTTGTCAAAATCGGATGATACATCATACAAGATGGCCGCCGACAGGTCATCCTTTAATTATAGATTTCGTCTTCTTCTCATGTACCGTTTGGCCGACGCTGGTCAGACTTCACAGTTGTGGTGCGTGGGTGAAGCATTTTCATATTTGTTAAAATGGAGGTTGTCGCATAATCCAAGATGGCCGTTGTAGAAAATTTGTTAAAATTCTTGAAAAAAATCATATCAACCATGTTAATTTTACATTAATATTATTTTTACATCAAGCTTGAATTGCCACTTTGATATCAAGAGCGATGACATTGACTCTTTAAAATGTTAATGGAAACAACTATTTATTCTCTCTATTTATCTTTTGATGTGCAATGATCATATTTTGTAACAAGTCAATACAAATATTTATTCAGGTGACACATTTAGTTGATATAAAATAATTTAAAAATGACCTGCCTCATTTACAATCAAAATAGCACGATGATACAACCTATCAGTAAACCTAAGATTACTAAGTGAATATTTCTGTGTAGTGGGCACTCGTATTTTTTAAAACTGTTGGAATAGTTACACAATTATACTTATTTAATATTTAATTCCTATAAAGAACAACTTTGTGCCAAACAGATGGGACCCCAATTCAAATCATGATTTGCAACTTTGCTGAAGGATGTCTGGCACCCAGTCATTAAGTGCAAAGGCTTGTCTTGTCAGCTCATTCACAAACACCACATCATACAAAACACTTGTCACATTGATTCACCAGTGGGTGTACAGTACAAAGTCCAGTGACATGGTGTGTAATTGCATCCTGTAACATTTGGTCAGGTGTGTATTTTTTTTACTTTAACCTACGTTTTCTGGGGGAAATAACTACCTGTATAATATATGTGAAAATCACTTCAATGGAAGAAATTAAATGTATGACTATGTTCTCGCACCCCTTCCAAACTCCATTCACAATTCACACCCCCTCTGCATGAATCAGGATACTCCACTACAGTGCAAAGTCGCAGAACAATTTTTGACATACAGCCGTTTGAATGTGTACTTGTGTGTGTGTGTAATATTTCTCAGACTTTTTCAAGGCAATGATTTCTGTTTCGATGTAATGTATGACCTGTCGTGAATTTCACTCACAAGTTCATATTGGTGCTTGTAGGAGTATTTGATATCCAGTATACATTTTCTATGGCTTTCACATTCTGTAAAACCGTCTGGAGTTTCGACAATGAAATGGAGAAATGGCAAACATTTTCATGTGTCTGAATGTGGATTATTTCTGGTACTCCTATCGTTTGGCTTATAACGTCGTTCAAATTGTACTGCGCTCAATTTTATCGAATTTAAGATTGCATATTTCATGACTTTCTTCAAAACGCCAGTTTTAGAAGTTGATGGTTTTAGGATTTTGATATCATGCACTGCAGTGCCGGTGATAAGTCGCTAGGTGGCGTTGCCAAGTCGGACTGTTGTACTGTGCGGACTCACCGAAACAAACCGCCAGTGGACGCGTTACACTATGTTTGCAATGTAAACTCCCTGGGTAAGTTTATAGATCGCGGCTCAGTCAGCGTGCGACTAGATGTCGGTTTTTTATGTTAGTGGAAAGTACTAAAATTGGGAAAATTGGGCCCGCGCAATATTTAAAATTGCGCCATGTCAATTAAAGGTGGTGCAGGATGTTGAATGTAATATCTTTATAATGGAAAGACAGAGTTTAATGAAACATAACGCAGTAAATGCTTAACAGGTTGCCAATTAGTATCCCCTCGCCGATAGGCAAGAGCTGGTATATCGTTAGTCCATGTACTGCGTACGTATGTACGTACGCCAGTAAACACCTTTCATTTTTCGATAACTTGTGAACTGCTTCCACGATTTTGATATTATTTGACCATAATGTGTGTCTATGGATGGAGCATGGTTTAGCATATGAGTAGACTCGTATGACCCACGTTCGACCGCCCAAGGTCACGGAGTACTTTTTATTATCAAGGCTGCCAGCGAGGGGATTAGCTTCGTTTAATGATGCCAGTGCGAGGGGATTAGCTTCGTTTAATGATGCCAGTTCTTGCATTATGGTATAGTTTGCTTTAATTTAATCTAACAATTTTCTGGTTTTGACGAAGAATCGGTTTCCATGGATGTGAATATAAATCTAAAGAACGTGAATGTATGGTGTGATACATATCATCGAACCGGTATGTCATTTCTATGGTGTGATACATATCATCGATATCCGTCCGTTTGCTTGGAAAAGTTTCAAGAAAATTTACTGTAAAAATGACGTCACAGAATACGTCATGTCGGAAAAGCAGGTTCGGAAACCACTGATCCCATACCCTGATATCTATAACTTTACATGCTACTTGCAAACATGTAGTTGGCCTCAATAATAATAGCATACACTCAAAGCGTTCTTTTATAACATGATCATTCATGTTATAATTGTTCTTGTTACTATTTCATCTGAATTTTATTGTCGAGCCCGCTTGCGGAAACGAGAAATAGTGATCACATTCACGTCCGTCCGTCAGTCCGTCATTGTGTCAGTCCGTCTGTCCGTGTGTCCGAAATTTGCGTTAAAGTGTATACCTAATATCTCTGCAGTCCTAAGTCACATCTACCTGAAACTTTGCATACTTATTAGTCATCATCCATGTATTCATGCTGTATCCCACTCATGCAGCCCCAATGTCAAGGTCAAATGACTTAGAAACGTGTGTTAAATGCTTGTCAAAATGTACGTTAAAGTTTTCAGATACCTACTATCCATGTTACGTAAGTCAAATTTGCTTGAAACTTCATATCTTATTGATCATTATCCATATATTCATTCTGTGTCGCACTCATGCGGCCCCTATTCCTCAAGGTCAAGGTCAAATTACTTAGAAGTTTGCATATTATAAAATCTGTGTTAAAGTTTTTACATACCTTATATCTTCACATACTCCAATTTACTTCAAACTTCCAATACATCTTTATCATCCATGTTTGTGTTACTTCAATTTATGGTATATCAAACTTCCAATACTTCTTTTTCTTCATCTATATTTTCATTCTATAGCCTGCCCATGTGGTCCACATGCCCAAGGTCAAATGACTTTGAAATTTGTGCTAAAGTTTTTACATACATTATATCTCCACAACACTTACTCCGATTTACTTCAAATAATTATTTATTATCATCCATATTTTCATTCTAAGCTTTTACACACCTACATGTATATCTCCACAACCCTCAATTTGAACTTCAAATAAATACGCTCTTGAGACCATCAAATGCCTCAGCGGGCTCGACATGCGGGCCGCTGTCATCTGGTATTATCTGTGAGCTATAGTAATGTTCATTAGACAACATAACTCACCATGTATCTATCGGCGCAATAATATCGCAAATGTATTCAATTTGTTTCCGTTCATAATGGGATATACCGTTGACGTCAGTCTCTACAGCACAATAACAGAAACAAGAGGGCCATGATGGCCCTAATTCGCTCACCTGACTCCATGAAGACAAATTTGACCCCAATTTGACCCTACGGCCACGGTCATTTTAACAACTTCGAAAGAGCATTGTACATCGATCATTCTTACCAAGTTTCGTCGAAATTTTGCTGGCGGTTCATGAGAAAAATATTTTTTAAGAATTTGTGCTATTTTCAGACGGCGGCCATGTTGGATTTCAGGCCAACTTAATTTCTACAACTTTGGAAAGGCTTCACCTAAGGACCATACAGGTAGAGTTTGCTGACCATTGGCCAATCTGTTCATGAGACGACGATGTTTAAACTCTCTCATAAAAGGATGACCTTTCGTCTGCCATCTTGGATGACATAATCATCCGATTCCGACAAATATTACACTGGAGCAATTGCCTCATCGATACCTTCAATTTGATATATGACATGAGCATATTCGCATTTTAACACCTGTGAAAGAGCATTCTACATGGATTATTTCTACCCAGTTTCGTCGAAATCCGGCTGGCGGTTCATGAGAAGAAGATTGTTTTTAGAAGTTGTGCTATTTTTAGACGGTGGCCATATTGGATTAGCAACGACCGCCGTTGTAACAAATCTGAAAAGGCTTCACCCATGAACCATAACTGTTTGGCCACCATGGGCCAAGCAGTTCGTGTGAAGAATAATTTTGAAATCTCTAATAAAAGAACGATCTTTTGACCTTTCGACGGCCATCTTGGATAACATTACCATCCAAATTCGAAAACAAATATACCAGAGCGATCGCCTTTTTGATACATTCGATTTGATATAGACTTGACCATATTTGGCCAAAAATAAAATTTCACCCCAATTTGAGCCCACGAGCCACACCCATTTTTGACCCCGGGGTCACCATTTTAACAACTTTGAAAGAGCATTGCAAATCGATCAATCCTACCAAATTTCGTCGAAATCCTGCTAGCGGTTCATGAGAAGATATTTTTTTAAGAATGTCTGCTATTTTTAGATGGCGGCCATCTTGGATTAGCGACGACCTCTTTTTTAATTTTGAAATCTCTAATAAAAGAACGACCTTTTGCCCTTTCGGCGGCCATCTTGGATGACATAACCATCCGATTTCGACAAAAAATGTACCAGAGTGATCACCTCGTTTACACCTTCGATTTGATATATGACATGACCATATTCGGTCAAAAGTAAAATTTGACCCCACAGGCCAAGCCCATTTTTGACCCCTGGGTCACCATTTTAACACCTGTGAAAGAGCATTCTACATCAATCATTCCTACCAAGTTTCGTCGAAATCCGGTTGGCGGTTCTTGAGTAGAATATTGCTTAAGAATTTGTGCTATTTTTAGACGGCAACCATCTTGGATTTTCGACGACCTCTGTTTTAACAAATCTGAAAAGGCTTCACCCATGAACCATAACTGTGAAGTTTGGCCACCATGGGCAAGCGGTTCGTGTGAAGAAGAATTTTGAAATCTCTAATAAAAGAACGACATTTTGACCTTTCGGCGGCCATCTTGGATGACATGACCATCCAATTTCGACAAAAAATGTTTGACCCCGGGGTCACCATTTTAACAAATTTGAAAGAGCATTGTACATCGATCATTCCTACCAAGCTTTGTCGAAATCCGCTTGGCGGTTCTTGAGAAGAAGATTTTTGAAGAATTTGTGCTATTTTTAGACGGCGGCCATCTAAGATTACGTAATGACGTCATTTTAACAATTGTGTAATCCCCTACCTAAGGACCATGACCATGAAGTTTGGTGACTATATGCCCAATGGTTACCGAAGGGAAGACGCTTGAAAATGTTCACGGACGGACGACGGACACATTGCGGTAACAATAGCTCACATGAGCTTCGCTCAGGTGAGCTAAAAAGCAAAATGTCTGATTATTATCGAAAAAATAAAAGTAAATTATGATAATAGAGACATGGCATGCAGATGCTATAGGTCTGCCACTTTTGTTTGACTGTTATTGTAAAGATTAGTGTCAACATGTGCTTTTTGTATAAGCCCGTTTGAAAAATTGTTTTGTGGTGTTGTCCGTAAACTTTAGTCTTGTTCAGCAAACAGGTCCTACAGTTTTCCACTGATTTTCGCTCTACCTCAAATCCTTACGGAAAATACCCTTTTTTAAACTGCGAGATTCCATGTTGGCTTGTTCCACGAACTAGTCCTGCAGTTTTCCACTGATCAAGTTCATATTTCACATACATGACTACTATCAAGTCCCGCAGTGTGTAACGGAACGTTTTTCGCTTCACAAATCCTTACAGAATTATCCCCTTTTTTTGCTCTGAAAATCCCATTTTTTACTTGTGCCACGAACTAGTCCTACATTTTCCCACCGATCCAATTAATACTTTACATAGATGGCCACCATCAAGTGCTGCAGTGTGTTCAAATGTTCACTGCCTCAAATCCTTAAGGAATGATCCCCCTTTTTCGACTTCGAAATTGACATTTTTTACTTGTGAACTAGTCCTAGATATTTCTATGATATTTCAATTCATACTTTGCAAACCTGACCACCATCAAGTGCTGCAGTGTGTAACACAAAACATTTCTTTCCATCTCAAATCCTTACGGAAATATCCCCCTTTTTTAAATCCGAAATTCATATTTTTTAATTGTACGTCAAACTATTCCTACATTTCCCCACTGATCAAATTCATATCGTGCATACATGACCACACCAAGGGCCACAGGACTAGCACAAACATTTGCACTTGACCTCAAATTCTATATACGTATATATATGGAATTATCCCCCTTTTTTACCCAAATATGCCCACTATTGACTTGTATTGTGAACCTGCTGGGTGAACTAGTCCTACATTTTTCCACCGATTCAATTCACACTATACATGTATCTGTGAACCATCAAGTGCCGGAGTGTGTAACGTTAACAGTTTGTATGCGCCTCCACTCCTTATGGAGTGATGCCCCTTTTACGACTCAAATGTATGCTTTTCTTCTACTATAAATGTAAATCTGCAGTTTTCAGCTGATTTACTTCACACTCAGTATACATGTGCATGCACACAACACTGAGCTAATGGTGTACATGTATATCAGCAGTGACATACCATTTGATTCTAATGTGACATTGACCTACTTTTTCCCCTTCATTGACCATGCCTCGACAGGCGTACATTGTGGCCACTGGCACTCTTGTTAAAGATCTGCGTACGTCATGTATGAGTGGCGATTCATGTCACAAGTGCCGTTTCCAACGCGTTAGAGAAGTAACGCGTTACTTGTGAGAACTAACGCGTTACTAATGTATGTATTATATAGTGAAACACATATTTGTAACGTGTAATTGCTCAACAGTAACGCGTTGTTACTTCTCACAGTAACAGTTACAAGACTAACAGTGAGTAACGCGTTAGAAATTGGCTGTAACTCGTTACAAATCCTCTTTGTTGGCGGATCGTGTCATAAGTACATCTTCTAACGTGCTAGAGTTCTAACGCGTTACTATTGGTAAGTAACGCGTTACTTCTTAGAAATGTATGATGTACCGTACTTTACACATTCCCGGACTTCTGGAGAAATGGCGGGTATTGTAAAATGAGCTCTGATTAGTCAAGCAGTAACGCGTTACCAAAAATAAGTAATGTGTTAATCCTGCTTCACAAACGCGTTAGATATCGATATTTTATTATATACATCATACATTTGTAACACGTTACTTCTAAGAAGTAACACGTTACTTACCAAGAGTAACGCGTTAGAACTATACTGAGCAAAACTAGAAACGTCCCTCCATGTTTAAGGAAAAAATCATCAAAAACCAAAAGGGTTACTTTTAAAAATCAAAATGGAAAAACAAGTTCATTCATTTCTGTATCAAAGCCAATAAATTGCATTTGGATATCTTGTTAAATATTCGAGACATAACCGGCCAAGGGCGGTAGGGGTCAAAATCAAAAATCACAAAAACTCAGAAATGTGTTACTTAATGTTTAGAGATGGAATTTCAATAAGTAATGTGCAAATTCAGTAAATCTCGTTAGTACCGAGTGTGGCCACCATTTGCATGAATGCATGCAATGATCCTACGCCGCATCGACGTGACGTAACGCAATACCAGTGCGTTGGGCAATTTCCTCCATTCCCGTTGTAACGCCCGTGTAAGATCGCGAACATTGTCAATCTGATGGTTAGCTCGTGCTTTGCGGCCCAGCTCATCCCATATGTGCTCAATGGGATTGAGATCCGGGGAGACCGCGGGCCATGGCATGACGTCGACGTTGTTTTGCTGTAAGTATTGAGTGGTGACCCTGGCTACGTGAGGGCCGGCATTGTCGTGCATCAATGTCACACCAGGACCATGCTGACGGATAAATGGTAAGGCATGTGCATTTAGCACATCTGCAACATAACGTTGTGCATTGATGTTGCCCTGTACAACAACCAAATCTGTCTTCCGGTTTCCCATGATCCCACCCCAGACCATTACGCTCCCTCCCCCAAACCTGTTCTTCTCAACAATGCAACAATCGGTGAATCTTTCATTTTTACGCCTGTATACCCGTAATCTTCCGTCAGCATGACTAACTGTGAACCGAGATTCATCGGTGAACAAAACTCGGTTCCAGTCAGCCCTTCTCCAGTTCAGATGACGTCGCGCCATAACAGTCTGGCAGCACGGTGACGTTGGGACATTATCTGACCAGTGTACGGCGGCGTGCCCGGATTGGTTGGGCGTTACGACGTAACCGGTTGCGAATGGTCTGCCCTGAGACACCGTATCGCCTAGCAGTGTCTGTGGCTGCCAATCGACGTTGACGTAAGTGCGTCAACGTAATGTAGCGATCGGCTCTAGCCGTCGTTACACGAGGCCTACCAGGTCGCTGCCGGTCGTGAACAGCCCCAGTCTGCTGGTACCGGGCTGCAAGACGATCAATCGTCTTCCGACAGCAACCAAACCGAGGCGCGACCGCCCTGGCGGCCATCCCACCCGCAAGCATCCCAATTGCCTGATTTCGCTCGTTTTCGGAAAGCCGTGGCATATCGAAAACAGTGAAAAATTAAAAATGTTTTTTAATTTTCTGAATTGCCCCTATCGCATGAATGGTACGACATGAACTGAATCACCTTATCGATGACAAGTATAGCGTGCACGTGCAAAAAGTGGAAATCAACGTTCCGGTCACTGGCCGCTATGTAAACCGTGTGTATCGGCTAAACTCTACACGATCGTATTCTGAACATCGCCACGGTTTAAAATACATGTACTTTGAACATGTGGTACATACATAGACAGAGCTACACCGGCTATAAAACAGGGACGTTTCTAGTTTTGTTGAGTATACATGCATGGCTCGAGACCTGTCATTGTAGCCCCTGTATGTACCTGTGTATGACCAATTTGTTGAATGTATGTATAAACCCGTATTGAATCTATCAACCTGCCATAGCATACATGGTATATACCAATGTGTGCAATTCCCTTCCTTACATGTGGCTGTAACTGTAGTCCCAGTTCAGCTTGTGTATCTTCGCAGTCTATTCGTCTGATCAGGTCTGACACTGTTCGCTTTCAGTCTGTGTAACACTCATATTGGTTTTAATAAACGGCGTAGATCCGTATGGATTATGTTCTTTTTATACAAATAGTGTTTGTAAATGCGTAGCCAATGTGACATTCTATAAGAAAAAATAACCCAAACCTGTTTAGCCCTTTCAACACCACAGACCTGTATAGTGATATTGGCAAAATGCGTAGATCCAGATGAGCCGGCTCGTGACAAGCCGTCTCATCAGGATCTTCACCTTTTGTAAGTCATTTTAATATTTTTAAGAAGAAAAACACCCCCTGTTCATAAATGAACTAGTCTAAAAATCATTTTGTGACAATTAAAATGATTGCAAAATTAACATATCAAAATCCATTACAGTTACTTAGGGGCGACAGGGTCAGATGGCCAGGTCAGTTTCTGCAACCACAGCCTGTCCAGAGCCTACACAGTTCACCATATATTCAGCAAAGCATTGTTTGTGGTTTCCATTAACAAATAATACTAGCGCCATGGAGCGATGGTTGAAACATTTAGAATGCCATATATTAGTAGAATTTCAGAATTATATTTTGCATAAATATTTTAATGTTTGATATTCCTATAAATAGATAACAGGATGTATCGGGTAACACGCTTTGCATTGACATAATATATACTTCACATGACTATCGAATGTCGTCAGTGTGATGGTCCAAATTCATTTCAATGAAAACTATGTCATATTTGCTTTTATGTGATAAGATGTCATTTACACCGAAAAGAACACATACTTGTTTATGTTGCATTATTACACTGGCAGCATTTGGTATGTCACGTGATGTCATTTGACCAACACAAACATTATCAAATGTAGTTTTGGAACACACATGTGCATTTAAACAAAATGTCATACCTACAGAATATACAGACATCTCCTTATAAAGTCTCCTTATATTATAACTTGCATGACCACAGCTTTAAATAAATGTCGGTAAACTATTTATTTATGTGAAACCTGAAAAAATAATATTTTCGACAGATTGTAAAGTATGATCATTGCACATCGAAAATAAATAGAGAATAAATAGTATTGTCCGTTATCATTTTAAGGAATCACTGTTATCACCCCTGATATTAGTGTGGTGATTTACGTCTGATATAAACTGTATAATAATGCCAATCAATAAGTTGGGTAATGGTGAATGGGGATTCTGCAATCAATAATAACATTAACTAGAAAGTGTGGCCTGTCGACGCACTTAGGGCCCCTATTTGAAATATGTTTCAAAAGCTTTCAAATAAATAAACAGACGGACGGACGGACGGACGGACGGACGTACCATCAGTAGTGAGCGTAATTATATTAATGTGGAATGGTGAAAATTTATAATTATTAATGTATGTGTGCAATATGAAGATGTTAGCTGAAGGCAAACATAAAGTATAGGTGATTTGAGAAACTCTTTGGTGAACAAGCTGTCAACCTAATGTCCAAATCCCCCTATATGTTGACAAAATGCCCTATACATGTATTTTGTTAGTTCAAACAATATGTATTAAGTTATAAGTCATGTAAAGGAACAATACATGGTATGATACAAGCATTAAATAGTGTGTGGATTGGAAAACAAGCTTGAAAAAGCTCATATGAATTCTTCTCCACTATAAGCGTGAGTGCAATATACATGGAATTACTGTCAGGCAGGTTATGACTAGTTAATTATCAATGGTGAATGAAATTACAATTGATCATTTATATTTCAAATAGATGGTAATATGTGTAGATTGATGGTGGAATATGTATTTTAAAGCATTATTTATAAAACCATAAGTTCAGTATTTCAGTACTAAACAAGGGAGTACACACATAAAATGATCAATGTAATCGAAATTATAACTATGGTATGGTGGGGACGAGGTAACTGGGGAAGGGCGGGGGGGAGTGGTAAAGGGATGCACTCATTGCTTGCATGGTGGTTCGTACTGGACAACTGCCACTTGTCTCCTCAATTGCCGACACGCCTTGTAGCCACGATGAACTTCTGGACCTGCTGAAATACGAAGCTGTTTTCCTCGAATGTCTAATGTTCATTGCCGCGGAGCAGTGTGTCTGCTGTGGGAGGACATGGAAGGTTGTTAGTATGTGTGTTTCGCTGAAGTGTATATTTGTTGCAATACAAGAGAAAGTGGCTGACTGTTTCTATGGATCCGCATGTGCAGTGTGGGGTGTCAACAATAGATCTCCTGTGAAGGTCGAAGTTGAGAGCGCTACATGAAAGACGATGGCATGTATGAAGAATTTGTCCTGTCCTGTTTCCGACGTTAAAAAGGGGTGATGAATTGACAGCATTGCCGTTTAGGTTTGCTTTGAAAGAAGACAGAGATTGAGAGTCCTTTATGTTCCGATTCAGTGCATTCCAGTCACGAATGGTGGATGGTAAGTATGATTGGTTGTACTGTTGTGTGCGACAATGTATGTGAGGTATGTCGTCAGCATTTCTAAGATAGTAGCGAGGCTGCCTTTGAACGGGGATTAAATTTGCAAGATAAGATGGTGTAAGATTGTTTAACATCTTATAGAAAATTGTGTATTTTGTTAAAAGTCCCTTAAAGTTTGCCGTCAATACCCCTGTATTTTCAAGATTTCCCCTATATTTTCACAAAATCTGAGTTGACGCACTGAAGATGAAAGATTTCATTCTTGAATGAAACACACCTTGGTTATTGCAAGTGTGAAATATCATGAGCATATTCCAAAGAGTAAATTAATCAAGTTTTGCATTGAAAGGAAATCGATCTTTCTTTCTTTATGCAATGCTGCACCCCCTCGCGGGGAGATTTAGTAGGCTGCGCTTCAGGAGCAAGTTAGTAGATAAAAGGCAGCAACAGTGTGATAGAAGGTATGACAACAGGTGAAAGGTTAAAAATAGATCGAAAAGATAAAAGTAGGTTGAAAAACAATCCATATATACTGTCTTGAGTGAGGTAGTTGCGGGCAGTGCCCAAGGATGACATGAAATGGTCAAGGTCGAGGTGGGTCACTGTGTGTTCAGACAGGGAGTTCCATTGCACCACCGTACAAGGGAAGCACGAGTACTTGTAAAAAAATTCTGTGTGACGACTGTATGTGTTGTGGGAGTGGTGTGGGGGTCCTAGATCTCTGAGGCATATTCGATCTAGGGGCGGACTAGAGTTTTGTATGTCTGTTCGCGTACTCTGGGGTCTGTAGTTTTGATATTCCTTTTGACAAACCCCAAAGTACTGTTTGCTTTGTTTGTGATGTTTGTGATGTGCTGGTTCCAATAGGGATTATTGCTGATGGTGACGCCGATGTATTTGGCTGACGAAACTGCTTCTAGTATCTGGCCATGCATTGTGTAATGATTTGACTGGTGTTTTTGACCTTGTGATGTGCAAGACCTGGCACTTGGAAGGATTAAAATACATGTCCCAGTTGTTTCCCATACTTGAAGTGTGTCCAGGTCCTGTTGTAGTGTTTTGCCATCGTCCTCATGTCTGATATTGATGTATACTGCAGTATCATCCACGAAGAGGCGCACATGTGACATTATATCGTCTGGAAGGTCGTTGATATAAACTAGGAAGAGAATGGAACCTAGTACGGAGCCTCGAGGACACCAGAGGTGACCGGGACAGATCCCAATTCATCGACATCAACGACTACCTTAATTCTGACTTCGGCCGTTAAGGAAACCTTTGACCTAATTTAGTGCATGGTCTCGGACACCGTAACAGTGGAGTGTATACAGTAATTGTTCATGGTTTACTTTGTCAAAGGCTTTACTAAAGTCTAGTAGGACCAGGCCTGTCTGATTGCCAGAACTAGCATTTCTAGTTAGGTGTTCACCTTTCGCGGAATCCATGTCGTAGTTCATACATAATGTTGTTTGAGCTTAGGTGCTTGCATAGGTTGTGTGTGACGATGTGCTCCATGACCTTGCATACTATGCATGTCAGGGAAATTGGGTGATTGTTTTCGGCTAATGTCTTCTCATCTTTTTTGAAGAGAGGAGCTACATTTGCCACAGACCATTATGTTGGAATAACACCTGTTTGAAGCGATTGGGTGAACATTACCTGTAATATTGCGACAATTTCATCTCGCAGCTGTTTCAATAGAATCCGCTTGTAGTTTGTCTGGGCCTGCTGCTTTCTCTGTTTTTAGGTTTTGTAATAGTTACAATACCTTTAGTGGATATCTGCACATCTTCAGTGTTGAAGTTTAAAGGAGTCGTTGTCTGTTTTAGATGCGCCGTTTCCGCTAGTTCCTGTACCTTCATGTGGCTGAGTTGGGAAAGGCGCAGTGGAGTCTTTGAAGTGAATATATCGTTTAAGATGTCTGCCTTTTCTCGAGTGTCTGAACACAGCTTACCATTCGTTTGTAGAGGGGAATGCCATGTTGGTCTTGTTCGGAGCGCTTAAGAAAGGAGAATACCCAGCAAACACGACTATATCGGGCCGATATAGGCATTAAGTCTGAATATCGGCCGATAGTGCCGATATTGGTCCAATATCAGATACTTGTCGCTAATCATGTGAATTTTGAATACGGATTACCAATATCGGCCAAATGTCGGGCCGTTGTATACTAGTATAACACAAAAATTTCATTTGATTTTCGCTTTAATTTCCCACATCAGACAATTATCTGACCCAAGCAAGAAACCATAATTGTGAAATTGTGGAAATATTTTTAACTGAGCTTATTTGTTATGCTCATATTGGTCCGATATTTTCAAAGATGGTGGCTAATATTCATTTATAGTCAGGAAGTGAACGTCCTTGCTTTTAAAAAGCGAATTTATGTTAGTGAGATTCGTTCTTAGTGCAGTTTACACTCGAAATCTTTGAGATTTATGTTAATGTATTAGCAACTGTAAAATCTATGCCGAAAACCCACCCAAGAAGCGGTTTCGTTTCGACACGCTGTAACACGTTGTATAGGCGAGTACGGATGACGATTTCGTGTGGCCGTTTCTTTCAATGGTGACGAATGCGAATTTTGTACCTTTCATAATTAATTAATATTCATACCCGGGCGCATTTGAAATGTTTGTACATTGTTTAGAAAGGTGTTTCATGTATATACAAACAATAATTGACCATCCAAGACACGCTAGAATCACCTGTGCAGACAACAGGTTGACGTGTTTCATTTTTGTCGCGCCCGCTTGCGGACAGCGCGATATAGTTGACACTTAGACGTCCGTACGGACGTCCAAACGTACGTACGTACGTGTGTCTGCATTTGCGTTAAAGTTTTTACGTACGATATATCTCTACAACCGCTTCACTCATTGACTTGAAACTTCAAAAGCATATTTACCATCCTCCAAATAGTCATAGTGCGCAATACACATGCTGCCCACATGCCCAAGTTCAAGGTCAAATGTCTTAAAGGTTTGCGTTAATGTTTTTGTAAAATTTTATATCTCCTCAACCGTCTCGCTCATTGATTTGAAACTTCAAACGCATCTTTATCAATGTGTACAGCACAGTTTATCATCATGTCCCTTTATCCGACCATATTTCATGTCTCCCGACCAGTCCGGATAATCTGTGTACTGTACTGTATATTCATTGATTGGCATTCCCGTACCAACGCCACTCCAATTGTCCGGCTAATGTCTCAACGTTTACTGTAACCCTTGTGCATTTGTATGCCCCACCACGGTAGTGTATGTGGCATTTATGATTACCATTGTCCGTCCGTCCGTCAGTCCGTCGGTCCCACCAATGTTAAGTTTTCGCTTTTAGGTTTGACAAAGTGGTAGGTGGGGCATCCGTGTTCTCCCAACGCAATTTATAGTTTGACTTCTGACTGACATGCTTAATCCGAAGAGCATTGTGTGGCCTTGTATGCGTACATAGGTACACATCAGCCACTGCTCAAACTCCATTCATATTACCACTCTGCACTGTGTATTCCTTGTGCGACAATCTTTCCTGTTCACTATCCATTATGTCAAGATTATATTAACATTCTAGGGACTACATTTAACCATATGCGTATGTACATGTATGTATAGATCATTTTTATTTATTTTTCAAAGTAATAATTTGGCAATACTTTTATATATATTCCTACAACTGTCATTTGTATACGTCTGTCATTTGTCATTGTACACTTTATTGACAATTGTCAAGGTCATTACCAAGGTCAGGAATGATCGAGACAAATTGTCTCCCCTATTATCATATGAACCAAGTATACATCAATTGTTATGACGTTATGGCCAATATAGCTTGATCTGACGAACAAAAAGTGGTAACAATGCAGTTGAAGTGTAAGGGATAGGCTAGAGTAGATAAGTACACGTAGTCACTTAATCACTTCTTATAATGTACACTATATTACATGGGGAACACACAGGAATACATGACACATTGATATGCGAACATCACTGTACTGTGCATGATACTATTCAATTACTACAAGGTTGTAAGCCAATCGACTGTTATACTTAACGCAACTTAAAAGCAATAGACGAATAAACTCAGTATGTGGTATCTCAATGGTCCCGTAGTGGACAATAGTATGAATGCACAAGTACTTTGATGATCGCTAATCAAAGTGAAATAACATACAAGATAACATGGCATAAACGAACATTGGAGGACAAATGACAATCATCTGAGCTACCCCAGTGCTGGCGTATCTCAATAGATAGTGGTAATAACTGAGTATCAAGGTCCCAAGGTCTACCTCACCCGCAGTATGAGGTCTAGTCAACAATATGGCTATAATCCAACTTCAAGTGGATTAATCCATAAACAATATATGTAGTCTTACTACAATCCTTTAGCCATGCTATGCCATGATAGGAGTATTACCATACACTATCAAAGTATACATATGTATTGCCTATGCAATATATTTCCAAAGTATGAATTTCAAAGTCAAAGCCGGATGTGATTACATCACATGATAGTCAATAACGATAATGTTCCGGAAGCTGGTACCGGAAGTAAAGTTCCAAAGGTAGTATTATTTCCGGAAATGGTGGACCAGATGTAAAGTTCCCATGGTATCACTCGACTGTAGCAACCCGGATGTGGTGGACCGGATGTAAAGTATCCATAGTGAATCAATGGGTTGTAATACCGGAAGTGGTAGACCGGATGTAAAGTTCCGATATAATACAAAATGGCGATTATCACGTTGGCTAAGACACCGGGAAAAGTTTCACTTAGGTGACATTCAACTCAGTGGTAGTATAATGATATGATATGTGTGTATGGCGTTTCACTTCACTAAACTATGGCTGTGACTGTCTGCTGAACGCGATGTAGCTATCACACACTGCTCTATACAGGCCTGTACCCGGAGCTGCTACACACACTGCGCCAGACAGACGTACGGACACTCGGACGATCCGGTACTCTGCACTGACTGGGGTCTGCCCTCAACGAGTGGACCAAAACGTCCAATGTTGCCCGCTGGAGCGATCTTAAGAGGCTACAAAAATGAAATGAGTCTCCAATTACTGGACGAATACGCACAGACAGACAGACAGACAGAATGCACAACGGACTAGAACGGGAATCGAACAACGGCAAATCACAGCTGAAATAAAATGTTGTAGGTACATACCAAAATCCTCCGTGTCACTGGTGAATACAGTACTACTCTTATGTTACCAGAAAATATGTGTCCCACCAACACATAGCGAGACATCGCTTATATACGCACCAGTGAAACCATGCACGGAATAATGAATATGCCTACCCCTCGTTCGACATCTCACATAAATATTACAAAACCATGGCTTTTGCCATTTCACCCGTGGGTTATATTTGGCATAAATATATGTTCCCACGCCATAAATTCAACCAAACTAGTGTACAGCCCTCGCGGAATAAATACCATCCAACATGGTATATCCCACACTACCCTAAATCTGCACACTATAGACCCAGATCTCATAATCCGAAATCTACTCGACTGGTCTCGACAATGCGAAGGTCGCTTTTTGGCCCCGCCAGACCCCTCCATATCGGTCCTACGGCTATACACTCAAATGAGAGTGTAGCACATACTAAACTCAATCGTGGTCATTTACGGAAATATCATGACACAAAGCATCACCAGTATGGGATCTGATATATCCTGTTTTGGCCAGTAGTACCAGGCTATGCTGAAACACTAACCCGTAGCATACATAACTGGGCAGACCATGGTATGGTCTGCGCTATATACTGGCTTCACCTACAGAAGGTCCCTTATCTGGTAAACAACTGACACGCGGACAAACTCGGCTGGCACGGATAGTGGACATCCGTAATACTAAAAGGGGTCTTTTCCCGAGCGAAACCAGCACCCGCAGTCAACGAGTTCTCTACCACACACATGCATAGTCTGTGGCAAATATGGCGTGATATCAGTAAAACATTGCTCATAAAATGGACGTGTATTTAAATCCGCAAAAAGGACACGCATAAACGTATTTCCACCAATACAACATAAGCCCCGTTATTACACGCACATTGTACATGGGAAATGTACATGCTAAATCACAGGTATGTAAAAATCACAGGTGTGTGAAATCACAGGTATGTGGAATCACAGGTATGTGAAATCAATAATACGCACAACAATACAAAACAGTACCACACATCACAAGTATACAATTATACGGAATCCAGAATGTACAAGAATGCACGTGTCACGCGACAACCATCATGCACGTCTATTTTATCAGATTCAAAACATACGGCTGTTTATATATCTGATTGCATGTACTTTTCATTAACGTCTGTGTAGAACAATTTACACTAAACATACATATAAACCTACCTCAATTTACAAAAAGGCACAGACACTAAAAAACAGTTGACATTTGGTATTTCTTTCATTTCATAACATACATAATACTTCTTACTTTGCTACCAAATTTCTACTTTATACATGCACCACTTGTTCGACATTACTGCCATCCACTATCCCCTCCACACTTGTGTACGCTGTAACACACGAGTTGTGGAGTTGTGCTTGGATAAACTAATTTAATGCCAATGTTGCTACACGTAGAAGAATAACAAACGTTACATGATATAAGTAGTCTCTATTTTTTGTTATTTTAAGTATTTTCGTCAAAACTTAAACTACACTAATTTATGCCCAGACAGGCGCGGATACAGAATTAATCGCAGGGTGGGGTGGGGGGCCTGTAATTACAAGTCCCCCCCTCACCCCCCCCCCCCCCCCACTGTATCCACGCCTGCCATAGTATGTCTTTCGTTTACAATAAAAATACCCTACGATTCGATGATGGTGTCGATGTAGTGACAGCTTTTGTAGTTTTTACCTAATTCACCATGTGCACACAATCTATGCATAGTATGCACTTCTGGACAAAATTGGCAAACAGGTTCCAGGTAAAAGTCCGCTCTAAATGTTTGTGTAAATATCTTTATAAAATCGTACTTCTAATTGTCTTACCTCATTACGGGTCTCGTCCGCGTCCCTATAAAACTGCATTACGATTCCGAGATCAGTTGTTTCCTTTTTTCTGCAAATCGATAAATCGTCGTACACAAATTCACTTATTCCGCAGATTGTGAACATGATATTTGCAGGTGATATTGCTGCGCTCGGGTATATATTGCGTATACAACGGCACGTTGTCATTACAATGTAAATATATGTCTTGCATAATTTAGCAAATGTGTTTAGCTTCGTTTAGAACTGTGGAACAACTTTTGAATCAGTTGACACTTTTTTATAATATTTCGTAATAATGCAGGTCTAGCTAGGCATGATCGTATACCCCACATGCATGCCATGTCCAATCGCCAAGGTCCTCAATGTCACTTCACAAAATATAGTTTGTTCCATTTAGCAAATAAATTTACCAGAATTATCTTTGTTATTTTTTCTTACATGTACATATAGGCTGCGAGGCCATTTCCTTGTCATACAATTGTCATTACTGGAAGTTTCATGTTACGGTAATATCGTATTACGAAACCATTACAAATGTTCTATCATGTAACTAACTTGTTTTAACACATTATTATAATAGTTCACTGTTTTGTCTAATACGGTGAGTAATACCACATTTTCTAGTTTCCTTCTAGGTGGTGGAAAAATATTAACACTGTTAAGGCGATTACTCATGTAAGTTTGAACTTGTAATAAGTGTATGTCAATCCCAACCTCACTATCACATTATATGTGTGATCTATTCATAACCATACCGTTGTCAGTGAATCGACTTATACACATGCTACTATAGAACACATACTAAACCAGGACATTTGGGAGCCACGACTTGGCGGTGTTATATCCAAATTGGATTCCAACATCGTCTTATAATGAATAGTGTTATTGTGAGGTTGAGGTGCACATGTACAGTTAAGCTGCAACATGTATGACTACCATATACATATATATGTATATAAACACATATTTAAGAAGTACCTATTGTATCTCTTATATATGAAACATTTCAAATTTGGAAATTCATTAATGCAAAAATATCATAGCTGTATACAACTAAATGTGATACCACATTTCATTGTGTCCATGTTACATTTACCTCCATGGCAGAAAGCTGTATGGCTCCTGTGTGGGACTGCAGAGCTGTCTGATTCCTAGAAAATAGTAGCATATGCACTAGCCTTTAATGTTTGGGGCTACGTGATTTTGCTTCTGTGTTACGGCATGTGGCACATAATTATATTATAAATTCAGCTTTCCATTTGTAATCACCAACCGTACCCCAAAATACCTTTATTTCAACCAAGGTACCTCCCTTACCATTTCATGACCTTCCAATAGAACTACTTCAGAGACATTACATTTGGCATTGTTTGTAATTTTCTTTGTGTTGGTTGCTGCACCTTATTGTTTTCAACTAAGCAATATGTTGTCAAATGTCATCGGGAACAACCCAAAAGTACGGAAGTCCAACAGAGGTAGTGAGGTTGTTACGTAAGAAAGGTCTATGATACCAAGGTACTGCTTCTTCCCATCTGTACTATACTGTGTTGTCAGGCATTTTTTCACATGACTTTCGTGCATGTGTTATTTCATCTCTTTCAGTTTGTGTAATGATCATCCAGCCACCCTTCACATCCTTTCTTCTGGGCAACAAGGGATGTCATTCCTACAATGGAAATACTTCAAGGGATTTTCACTGTTTGCCTTGCGATAAACAGTACAAATCGTAAAGCAACTTTACGAATACTTATTTGGTTATGGTCAAGATCAAATGACTTTGAGTGGTACATCCTCAATTGGTGTGACTGATTTGTTGTTTAACTACAGCCTGATAATACGAAGCTGGTACCTATGTGTGTGAAGTTGAAGGTTCAGCCTGGGGTCAGTGTCTACAGTACGGCTGTCGACGATACACAGACGCCTGCAGCCTCATATACCAGTAAGTTGGAGCTGATTATCTCTCCTAGGGATGTGCCTTGGCCTAGGGGATTTGACATTGGACTTCAATTCCGGAGGTTGTGAGTTCAATTCATGTTGCTGGGACGTTAATTCCAATCACTTTCACTTTGATTCTCTCTGTGACAACCTCTTTATTCTTCGACAACTTTATTATTAAAATAATTTAATAATTGACCCCTTCATCGTGGGCATAATGGCTGGTGTTTAGGATGTTCTGCCTTTCGGGTTGAAGAGGTTCAGTCAAAGAAGTCAACTCTGACAGGAGAAATTGGGCTTGTGGTATTTGTTGACCGTTCTTGAGAAAAGGTAGTGTGTGGCATATGTTGATTCTACTCTTCATCTTGGTAAATTCATGGTTCTCAGGGATGGATTGTAGGTTGGAGCACTCGCCTTCACTGCTAGAGGCTGTGGGTTCAATCCCGTTCTTGGCATGAAAAATACTTTCATAGTATTTCCATCCCACTGGTCTTTCGGATGAGACTTGAAACCACGGTCCCGTTTCTATAAGACCTTATCTGTTGCAGGGATTTTAAATCCATTCACCATTCATTATAGCTCTCGGCACATTCCCGCCCCTGGTTCCATCGAAGGCATTTGTGGTAGAGCCGGTGTAACGTGAGCCCCTTAAGTCCGTGAAAACCTTCAGCCTAGCCAAGCGGCTTAAGGGGCTCACGCTGGGGGATGTGAGCCCCTTAAGTCCGTGAAAACCTTCAGCCTAGTCATAGCGGCTTAAAGGGCTCACGCGGGGGGGGGGGGGGGGGGGGTGGGGGGGGGGGGGGGGGGGGGGGGGGGGGGGGGGGGGGGGGGGGGGTGGGGGGGGGGGGGGGGGGGGGGGGGGGGGGGGGGGGGGGGGGGGGGGGTGGGTTAACGATGAATGGGTATGAATGGTAACGATGATATTACGCAATATGCACACCGCGTACCGTAGTTCTTCTACCAAATGGCGTATATTTATATGAATGTGCCGATATGTAACCGACCGTGAGAAGTTGAAGCCTGTCTGTAAACTAATCTATAATCGGTGGGTTTGCAAACCCCTTTGTTGGTATACACCCAATGTGCCTATTAATAATGATATTATGCAATATGTTCCAATATAAGGCAAAAAACGTGAAATATATGGGACTGATTTCAATTTTCACGGCGGGGACAAAAGCACCCGGCCATGAGAAGTTTCAGCCTGTCAGTAAACTTGATATATAGAGAACACATCGGTAGTTTTTCACAACCCTTTGTTGGTATATACCCAATGTGCCTATTAATAATGATATTATGCAATACGTTCCAATATAAGGCAAAGAAAACGTGATATATATGGGACTGATTCAATTTTCACGGCGGGGACAAAAACACCCGGCCATGAGAAGTTTCAGCCTGTCCGTAAACTTGATATATAGATAACACATCGGTAGTTTTCACAACCCTTTGTTGGTATATACCCAATGTGCCTATTAATAATGATATTATGCAATACGTTCCAATATAAGGCCAAAAAAACGTGAAATATATGGGACTGATTTCAATTTTCACGGCGGGGATAAAAGCACCCGGCCATGAGAAGTTTCAGCCTGTCCGTAAACTTGATATATAGAGAACACATCGGTCTGTTTCATCTGTGAAAACCCACCAGGTAAGCTTCTGTAGCCATATATGGTATAGGAGTAATGCAGCATTACATAGACAATATCAGCTTATTGTTCTTCGATATCAAGTTTATCAGGCAAGGCTAGGAAACATGTAGGAATTCCTCGGGAAGCCGAGGAATTCTTACCGTTTCCGAGCCTAGCCTGATGAACTTGATATCAAAAGACACTAGCATGGTATTCTATTTATCAGGTAACGTTTTAGCTACAAGATTGACAAATATGACATGTTTTTCATTGTACAGGAGCAAATACTTGTTTGTGTTACGTCATTACACTAACGTCAGTAACGTCATGTGATGCCTTTCGATCAATGAAACAGTAGTTTGAATTTGACATATAGCAAATGTGTATGAATATGAACAATTTATACGCGATATGACTTACTTGTTACTACTTTAGTACCATTTCTGTTCAGGTATGAAAACTTGATCGGACTATGATTTTTGGATGGGGTTTTCTGCATTTGATTTGTATTGTCAATATCTATCGGTTTTCAAAATTTATTTTCAAGTTTAAATTTTACTTTACTGCCCCAGGTCAGGTGTACGAGAGAGCCAGCACTACATCCATGAACAGGAGTGGTTCAAGAGTGGGGAGCTCGGCTCGTTCAACTATCTGCCGTCGGTGGGTGCCGGCGAGGAAATGAAGGCCGCGATTAAGGTCACAAACACCGCTGTAGCCGACATCCATCAGCTCAACTCCGTTATACATAGTCTTAGACAGCAGCTAAAAATTCTCAGGTATATGTGATAATGGCAACCTGGGTCTGGAAATATAAAACTGTCTGGTAATATGCTCTGTTATCGTGCTCGCCCATCCCTAAATAACCTTAGCAGTTGCAGGGATGTTAAACCCGTTCACTTTTTCACTTTTCACTGTTATCTTGCTCGAAATCAGGAAGTTTGATTGGTCGAGGCTGAGCATATGCTCAGCCTCGACCAATCAATCTGCCTGATTATTAGTACAAATATTAAGAAGTTTTATAATCATAGGCATTTTTAACTTCAAATCGTTCTCTTTAATCATTTTAAAGGCATTGGATATTCACAGAAAGTAATGGAACAGATTTATAGTAAAAGAGTAATTTAATTGGTTTGTATCGTATTTCTGAATCTACCTTGCCAGAAAAAAATCAGTGTGCGGTAAAATAATTGAAGTAAAGTGGACTTGTACCCTGCTGTCATGTACACTCCAGTGACATATATTTCCTATTATGTAACATGTATGTTTGTGACTAAAAAGAAAATAAATATAAAAAAATAATAATTGTTTATAGTATTATAAAGGAATAACTGTTTACCTTAAGATCCGACAACTGGCAGAAAATACCACCTTCTTCAGAATATGTGCTGGATATTTTTGCTGGATGTTTGAAGACATGCGGAAAAAATCTACACGATGCGAGCTGATGAGTACCTATTAAATAGAATACTATGTTAGTATATTTTTATATCAAATATATTATCAGGCTCTGCTCGGAAATGGTAGAAATTCCTTGGGAGGCCTGGAATGGGTTGTGGCCTAGCGGTTAGTAAACCTGACTTCCATCCAGGGATTGTAGGTTCAAACCTCGTCTTAGGCATCAAAACATACATTCATAGTATGCATGTGTATTTCCATCCCACGGGTCATTCAGATGTGACTTGAAACCTAGGTCCCCGTCCTTATATGACTCTTGGTGTTTTTGGGACGTTAAGCCTATTCAGTTTCACTTTCATCGGCAAGGCTAGGTATTCCTACAGGTTTCCTAGCCTCGCCTGATAAACTTGGTATCAAACAACACTAGCCTGGTATTCACTATTGGATATCACGTCCTATTCTTCCAGTAGCCGATTTCATCAAAATTGTTTAAAGCATACTTGTCTAGGTAAGTATACTTTGAGGGAGTAATCATTTATTTTTCCTAAAATGCATATATTTGATGATTAAAAGTATGCAGAGTTATTATACTGACTTTATTACATTATCACAGTCAAAATGGCTGTGATAATGTAATGAATTCAGTATAATAAAAAATAATAAACTTATCCTTAAATTGAAAATGTCTCCCTCAAAGTGTACTTAATAGCTAGATTAAAGTATGCTTTAATAGCAAATTTGGTGAAATAGGCTACATGTATTCTCTATTGGATATCACGTCCTGTTCTTGCAGGACCAAAGATGAATCTCAGCTGAAGATGTGGCGTCTAGACTGGGACTTTGTGGAAACATTTGACGACCCCGTTGATTCATCACTGCCTATGGAAGACAGTGCCAGCCATTCATATGCATACGAAGAATCGACAGACAATCTGGACCGATCAAAGAAAACATTACATTCAACTAGTTCTCTCAGTAGTGAACAGTCGAGTGAAAGACTGATGTCTACAAATGAATTGGATATAATTAAAAGTACTGAGCATTCAGGCGTTGATTCACACATAACACCAGTAACTGAAAATAATAAGAATGGAGAAAGTGTTAGCCAAGCAAGTGAAACGACTGTAACTGATCACAATGTTAGCCAAGCAAGTAAAACGACTATAAGTGATGAAAGAGATTGTTCAGTGAGTGGTCCAAGCAGTATAGAAACTAGAACGGGTGGCAAGGAAGAGCTAGGTGAGACGGGTAACGAGCCAGACGAGGGTATAGCTCCCCCTGTTGTGGGCGGGGAGGTGTTGATTGGTGCTCACGAGACCGAGGTCAGCCAGACAGTGGTCAATGATGGTTGTGCTACAAACGTGGAACTTCCCACTCTGCCGTTACAGGTATATGACTATACGAAATGTGGCTGTGACCGACAAACGTGATTTGTGAACAGTGTAGCTCCTGATCAGATCCACACTCCTGGTGTCCGATAACAATCTTGATGGAAGCATAATGAGTGTTTCATTGATGGAATGGCGAACAGCGCAGATTCTGATCAGCTGTGCATCCGCACAGGCTGATCTGGATCCACACTGATCGCAAAACCCATAGGCCCCATTTCTCCAGTCACAAATACGGAATACCAGGCAAGGTTCAATAGGAAACAAGTAGGAATTTCATGATTAGCCTTGGAATTCCTATTGTTTTCAAGCCGTGCATGGTAGTCTATTTATCAAGAAAGGTTTTTGTCGAGCCTTCTTTGGCAGAAGGCGCGACTACAGTAGCCACTTTTTCCGTCGTCGTCCGAAATGTCATCATCCTCCGCTTCATCATCATGGTATAACTTTAATATTACTCGACATATTGCTTCAATAGTTGGACACTTACTACATGCGAGCATTTGGAACACACTATTGCCGCCATTAACATGACCTTGACCTATATGACCTTCACATGGTTGTGGAAATGCTTAGCCATTTTTTTATGTCAAAAATTTTCTTCATCCTTTACATTTTTGTGTTTTAAATATGCACTTCTCTGACGGTTTTTGTGATGCTTACCTTAGCACATGCCCATCATGTTACGGTCAAATGCCTCAGCAGGCGCGTTACCGCTTCCGATTAATTTGTACAGCTAACAAACTCTGTGTTGTGTAAAACTAAAGAATATCAAATATTCGTGATAAAATGCTATAATTGACGCCTGAATACATTTCAGCCCCACGTCTATTTTACGCTGGATGAGGATGCGACCAACTCGGACAGTACAGAGAATGCCGTGGAGGACCCTATAGAGTCGTACGAGAAGAATCTGCTCCAGCACATCGTACGGACACAGACCGAGATTGACACCCGACTACAGCTTATAGAGGAACAGGTGGTCTGTAAGTTCAACACGTATATACTGTATTGCAGGCTTTGACATCTGACACAGTGAGACTAGGAATTTTGTAGGAATTTCGAGGTTTGGCTCGGAATTCCTACCGTTTCTGAGCCGCGTGTGATAGTATGTCCAGAGCTGCAGATACGCTGCGTATTTGCTTAACTACCCAATTAAAATTGCCAAAAACCCAATTAGAATCAGAAGTAGCGAGTACCCATGCTGCAGAAAACAATAAACAGACCCCAAATATAGCATGTTTTTCTTATTTTCCATGAAAACACATATTGGTATTTCATTAGAATTGTCTCCCCGGAGACACGTTTTCATTTCGAAGCAAACTATTCAATAATTGCTGTCTGTTGATGTGTAAACAGTAGTGTGATTTTCTTTTATCAAATTAAAATTTTGAAATACCCAATTGCTTCAGAAATGATGCAGTGAAAATACTCAATTATTAATTCCTTATCTGGAGCCCTGATGTCATAGCCGGAAATAATATAGAGAATTCCTCACTACTGTCTGTTCCACGTTTTGCTGCCGACGAACATTTGGCTATTAAACACATTAAATCTAAAATATATTTAAAAGTAAGTACTTTTTCATCAATAACAATTGCAATAAAATCAATATTTGATGGAATTTCATGAAATAAATTTTTTTGGGGAAGGGGACTTTTGTTATTGATGAAAAAGTACTTAATTTTAAATATTTTTCATATTTAATGTGTTTAATAGCCAAATGTTCGTCGACAGCAAAACATGGAACAGGCAGTAGTGTCTTTTGATACCAAGTTGTATTAGGTGAGGCTAGAAATGTGTATGAATTTCTACCATTTCCGAGCCGACCGTGATAAGTAGATAATTTCAGGCTAGTCTTTTGATATGTAGTTCATCATGTGAGGTTAGGAAATGCATAAAAATGACGACCCTTGCAGAAAATAGATTATACAGCCACCATACTCACTCAATAACATGAACCAGTGATGTTATCACTAAACACTGTCAAGGATATGACCGTCCAGTGACCTTGACTTACATATGCCCCATTTATATAACCATTTACATTAAATGTTTTGTTCAACCTTGTATATTCCATACTATTAGGACTACAGTCACGACACACGAGCCAGTGGTGACCATGATCACAAGCCACTGTCATCTTCACGTGTTGTTGTTTTTGTAATGGCGTTCAACAGCCCGTCAACAGCTACTGTAATTTTAAGCTGTTTGGAGCACAATTCATATACCGCTTGGACTATATTCATGAAACTTCACACTTGTGTTGATATCAATTGGGCAAACACACCTGTGGAACATGGGCATTGTCCGTCCAAGTTCAAGGTCGCCAGTGCTAAAAATAGATTGCTCAATTTCACATTGTACTGCATATTTTGTGTATCAACTCCTCCGACAGCTTTCAGTCAATGAATCTGAAACTTTGCACACATCTTCTGCACATATTGGACATGTGCACCAAGGTGTTTATATGGCGAAAAAATACTGCCTTTTCAGCTTATTTTCTACACGTTTGCATACAATGCGGTATAGGGTATGGTTTGTGCAATCAACTCCTCTGACAGCTTTCTGTCAATAGATGTGAAACTTTACACATGTCATGCACCATCATGTTTTTGTACCGAAAAAAGTTTTTCACAAAAATACGGCGTTATTAACTTGCCATTTTCCCACTTTTGCATACAATCCTGTTTCAGGTATACCGGTTGTGCAACATATTTTGTGACTGGCGGCACTCTTGTTATTAATATATATATATATATATATATATATATATATCATTAAACATACATACAAATATGTTTTTAGCCATTTCATACAAGTTTGCGAAACATAATGTGCGAAAACCGACTCTAAATGGTCTAAAAATCACTTAACAATTGGATTGGTTTGAAAATTAACATACCACGGTCCATTCGAGTTATTCAGGGTTGAAAGGGTTAAGGTGGGTGTATACTATATACAGTGGAACCTCTCTAAACCAAACACCAATACAACATAATTATGTTCTCATATTTTTGATGGGTTTCTTGGCCATTTATCTCAGATGTTAATGTATATTCATGATTGCAAATCACGCACATATGTATCAGAATGGTCATACACCTGATCTACAGTGGAACATCTCTAAACAGGACACCCTGGGGACATCCCAAGGTGTCTGGTTTACAGATGTTTCACTGTAGATGTTGCCCCATGTTGCAGTGTTGGAACAGCTGGAGAGCCGGGCCCAGGGGATGGAAGGGCTCCAGCCCCACACCGTACTCGCCGACCTGCACCGCCTCCGTCGCACCGTGCACACCCTCGACAACGACCTTGACAAGGTCAAACGTATGGCCATCTTCCACTGACAGACGTAACACGTGATAGGAACTCAATCTGTCAACACCAGTGTGGTTGTAATTTTGTTTAGCTTTCTTTGCGATGTATAACCCTTTGAATCCGAAAGCCCGCTGTAGCGGTTTGTGCAAACAGTGCAGATCCAGATGAGCCAGCTCGTAACGAGCCGTCTCATCAGGATCCGCACTTTTGGAACATAATTTTCATATTTTTGAGAACAAAAAAAACAAAACATTTTCATAAATGGACCAATCTGATAATCAGTTCGTGACGATTGGATTGGTTGCAACATTAAAGATGCCCACTCAGTAGGCACAAACTGTTCTTTATACGAGTTAAATATGTGTATAATTGTGTCACTATTCCACCAGTTCTAATAATTACAAGTGCCCACTATACAGATATAATCATTTAGTAATATTTATTTACTGATAGTGACTCGCGGTGGTATCAGGCTATTTTCATATGCAAATGAGGCATGATATTATTTAATTCTTATTATTATTACTAATTATATGAGTCACAAGAAAAAATTATATTTTCCACAGATTATAAAGTATGATCATTGCACACCAAACAAGAGGGCCATGATGGCCCTAATTCTCTCACCTGACTCCATGAACACCAGACGAGAATGTGACATTGAGTTCATATGTTTTAACAAAATTGTGCTATTTTTAGATGGCGATCATCTTGGATTAAGCGATGACTCTCATTTTACCAAATCTGAAAATGCTTCACCCAAGGATCTTAACTTACTATGAAATTTGGCCAGCATTGGCCATGTGGTTCCTGAGAAAACAAGAGCTGTAGGAGAACAGCATAGCTCAACTACGAGGGTTGTCGATGTACACATAGCTTGACAAACAAGGTGGCCGCGGCCTGCATAAACACCTTAACCAAGGTTGACTAAAAACCTTAACCAAGGGAAATTAAGTAAGTAATTCAAGGTTAAATGTAGGTCAATGTGGCCGCGGCCTGCATAAAAACCTTAACCAAGGTTGACTAAAAACCTTAACGAAGGGAAATTAAGTAAGTAATTCAAGGTTAAATGTAGGTCAATGTCAGATAGTTCAGTTCAGGGGTTATTGATGTACATCACTAGGAGATGAAGTTTTCCAAGTATGGTTGCTGTAGGCCCAGGAATATTCCATATACAAGCTTGACTAAAAACCTTAACCAATGGGGAAATAAGAAAGTAATCCAAGGATAAAAGTAGGTCCATGTGAAATATAGGTCAGGGATTATTGATGTATACTGAGCAAAACTAGAAACGTCCCTCCATGTTTAAGGAAAGATTCATCAAAAACCAAAAGGGTTACTTTTAAAAATCAAAATGGAAAAACAAGTTCATTCATTTCTGTATCAAAGCCAATAAATTGCATTTGGATATCTTGTTAAATATTCGAGAGATAACCGGCCAAGGGCGGTAGGGATCAAAATCAAAAATCACAAAAACTCAGAAATGTGTTACTTAATGTTTAGAGATGGAATTTCAATAAGTAATGTGGCAAATTCAGTAAATCTCGTTAGTACCGAGTGTGGCCACCATTTGCATGAATGCATGCAATGATCCTACGCCGCATCGACGTGACGTAACGCAATACCAGTGCGTTGGGCAAATTCCTCCATTCCCGTTGTAACGCCGTGTAAGATCGCGAACATTGTCAATCTGATGGTTAGCTCGTGCTTTGCGGCCCAGCTCATCCCATATGTGCTCAATGGGATTGAGATCCGGGGAGACCGCGGGCCATGGCATGACGTCGACGTTGTTTTGCTGTAAGTATTGAGTGGTGACCCTGGCTACGTGAGGGCCGGCATTGTCGTGCATCAATGTCACACCAGGACCATGCTGACGGATTATAAATGGTAAGGCATGTGCATTTATAGCACATCTGCAACATAACGTTGTGCATTGATGTTGCCCTGTACAACAACCAAATCTGTCTTCCGGTTTCCCATGATCCCACCCCAGACCATTACGCTCCCTCCCCCAAACCTGTTCTTCTCAACAATGCAACAATCGATGAATCTTTCATTTTTACGCCTGTATACCCGTAATCTTCCGTCAGCATGACTAACTGTGAACCGAGATTCATCGGTGAACAAAACTCGGTTCCAGTCAGCCCTTCTCCAGTTCAGATGACGTCGCGCCCATAACAGTCTGGCAGCACGGTGACGTTGGGTCATTATCTGACCAGTGTACGGGCGGCGTGCCCGGATTGGTTGGGCGTTACGACGTAACCGGTTGCGAATGGTCTGCCCCGAGACACCGTATCGCCTAGCAGTGACTGTGGCTGCCAATCGACGTTGACGTAAGTGCGTCAACGTAATGTAACGATCGGCTCTAGCCGTCGAGGCCTACCAGGTCGCTGCCGGTCGTGAACAGCCCCAGTCTGCTGGTACCGGGCTGCAAGACGATCAATCGTCTTCCGACAGCAACCAAACCGAGGCGCGACCGCCCTGGCGGCCATCCCACCCGCAAGCATCCCAATTGCCTGATTTCGCTCGTTTTCGGAAAGCCGTGGCATATCGAAAACAGTGAAAAATTAAAAAAGTTTTTTAATTTTCCGAATAGCCCCTATCGCATGAATGGTACGACATGAACTGAATCACCTTATCGATGACAAGTATAGCGTGCACGTGCAAAAAGTGGAAATCAACGTTCCGGTCACTGGCCGCTATGTAAACCGTGTGTATCGGCTAAACTCTACACGATCGTATTCTGAACATCGCCACGGTTTAAAATACATGTACTTTGAACATGTGGTACATACATAGACAGAGCTACACCGGCTATAAAACAGGGACGTTTCTAGTTTTGTTGAGTATACATCACTAGGAGATGAAGTTGTCCAAGTATGGTTGGTGTAGGGCCAGGAGTATTGCATCTACAAGCTTGACTAAAAACCTTAACCAAGGAGAATTAAGTAAGTAATTCAAGAGGAAATGTAGGTCAAGGTCAAATATAGATCAGGGGTTATTGATGTACATCGCTATGAGAAAAGGTTGTCCAAGTATGGTGTCTGTATGCACAATAGTATTTCATGTACAAGCTTGACTATAAACCTTAACCAAGGGGAATTAACTAAGTAATTCAAAGTTAAATGTAGGTCAAGGTCAAATATAGGTCAGTGGTTGTTGATGTACATCACTAGGAGATGAAGTTCTCCAAGTATGGTTGGTGTAGGGCCAGGAATATTCCATATACAAGCTAGACTAAAAACCTTAAACAAGGGGAATTAACTAAGTAATTGAAGAGGAAATGTAGGTCAATGTCACATATAGATCAGGGGTTATTGATGTACATCCCTATGAGAAAAGGTTGTCCAAGTATGGTGTCTGTATGCACACTAGTATTACATGTACAAGCTTGACTAAAAACCTTAACCAAGGTTGACTATAAACCTTAACCAAGGGGAATTAACTATGTAATTCAAGGTTAAATGTAGGTCAAGGTCAAATATAGGGGTAGTGTTGATGAGTACATCACTAGGAGATGAAGTTGTCCAAGTATGGTGGGTGTAGGGCCAGGAATATTCCATATACAAGCTTGACTAAAAACCGTAACCAAGGGGAATTTAAGTAAGTAATTCAAGAGGAAATGTAGGTCAAGGTCAAATATAGATCAGGGGTTATTGATGTACATCCCTATGAGAATAAAAAGGTTGTCCAAATATGGTGTCTGTATGCACAATAGTATTCCATGTACAAGCTTGACTGAAAACCTTAACCAAGGTTGAATAAAAACCTTAACCAAGGGGAATTAAGTATGTAATTCAAGGTTAAATGTAGGTCAAGGTCAAATATAGGTCAGGGGTTGTTGATGTATATCACTAGGAGATGAAGTTGTTCAAGTATGGTTGGTGTAGGGCCAGGAGTATTGCATCTACAAGCTTGACTAAAAACCTTAACCAAGGGGAATTAAGTAAGTAATTCAACAGGAAATGTAGGTCAAGGTCAAATATAGATCAGGGGTTATTGATGTACATCCCTATGAGAAAAGGTTGTCCAAGTATGGTGTCTGTATGCACAATAGTATTCCATGTACAAGCTTGACTAAAAACCTTAACCAAGGTTGACTAAAAACCTTAACCAAGGGGAATTAAGTAACTAATTCAAGAGGAAATGTAGGTCAAGGTCAATTATAGATCAGGGGTTATTGATGTACATCGCTATGAGAAAAGGTTGTCCAAGTATGGTGTCTGTATGCACAATAGTATTCCATGTACATGCTTGACTAAAAACCTTAACCAAGGTTGAGTAAAAACCTTAACCAAGGGGTCAAGGTCAAATATAGATCAGGGGTTATTTATGTACATCACTAGGAGATGAAGTTGTGAAAGTATGGTGGGTGTAGGGCCAGTAGTATTCCATATACAAGGTTGACAAAAAACCTTAACCAAGGCGTGACGCCGACGCCGGGGTGACAACATAAGCTCTACTTATTCTTCGAATAGTCGAACTAAAAACGTTCAAAATCTCGAATAACTGGACCTTTTGGCGGCCATCATGGATGATATAATCATCCGATTCCGACAAATATTGAACCAGAGCAATCGCCTCATCGATACCTTCAATTTGATATACAACACGAGCATATTCGGTTCATGAGAAGATTTTTTAAGAATTTGTGCTATTTTTAGACGGCGGCCATCTTGGATTACCGACGACCTCCGTTTTAACAAATCTGAAAATGCTTCACCCATGGACCATAAATGTGAAGTTTGGCTACCATGGGCCAAGCAGTTCATGTGAAGAAGAATTTTGAAATCTCTAATAAAAGAACGACCTTTTCACCTTTCGGCGGCCATCTTGGAAGACATGACCATCCAATTTCGACCAAAAATGTACCATAGCGATCGCCTCTTTGATACCTTCCATTTTATATAGACAGGACCATATTCGGTCAAAAATAAAATTTGACCCCAATTTGACCCCACGGGCCACGCCCATTTTTGACCCCAGGGTCACCATTTTTAACAACTTTGAAAGAGCATTGTACATCGATCATGCCGAACAAGTTTCGTCGAAATCCGGCTAGCGGTTCATGAGAAGGCTTCACTTTTAAGTTTGGCTACCATGGGCCAAGCGGTTCATGTGAATAAGAATTTTGAAATCTCTGATAAAAGAACGACCTTTTGACCTTTCGGTGGACATCTTGGATGACATGACCATCCAATTTAGACAATAAATGCACCAGAGTGATCGCCTCGTTGATACCTTCGATTTGATATATAACATGACCATATTCGGTCAATAATGAAATTTGACCCCACGGGACACGCCCATTTTTGAACCCGGGGTCACCATTTTAACAACTTTGAAAGAGCATTGTACATCGATCATTCCTAGCAAGTTTCATCGAAATCCGGCTAGCGGTTCATGGGAAGAAGATTTTTTAAGAATTTATGCTATTTTTAGACGGCGGCCATCTTGGATTAGCGATGACCTCCATTTTAACAAATCTGAAAAGGTTTTACCCATGGAATAAAACATAACTTTTATTGTTTAAGGCTACCATGGGTGAAGCGGTTCATGTGAAGAAGAATTTTGAAATCTGTAATAAAAGAACGACCTTTTGACATTTTGGCGGCCATCTTGGAAGACATAACCATCCGATTTCGACACAAAATGCACCAGAGTGATCGCCTCATTGATACCTTCGATTTGATATATGACATGACCATATTCGGCCAAAAATAAAATTTGACCCCAATTTGACCCCACGGGCCACGCCCATTTTTGACCCTGGGGTCACCATTTTAACAACTGTGAAAGAGCATTGTACATCGATCATTCCTACCAAGTTTTGTCGAAATCCGCTTGGCAGTTCTTGAGAAGATGGTTTTTGAAGACTTTGTGCTATTTTTAGACGGCGGCCATCTTGGATTACATAATGATGTCATTTTAACAATTTTGTAATCCCCCTACCTAAGGACCATGACGATGAAGTTTGGTGACTATAGGCCCAATAGTTACCGAGGAGAAGACGTTTGAAAATGTTCACGGCCGACATACGACGACGATGGACACATTGCGGTAACAATAGCTCACATGAGCTTCGCTCAGGTGAGCTAAAAATAAATATAGAGAATAAATAGTAACGCCCGTTAACATTTTAAGGAAACACAGTTATCGCCCCTGATATCAGTGTGGACATTTACATCTGATATAAAATGTATAATAATGCCAATCAATATGTAGGATAATAGTGAATGAATTTTTATTTTGCCAGAAAATGTTATATCTACAGAATATACAAAACTTCCTACTGAGTGGACGTGTACCTTTAACATATCAAAATCCATTCCAGTTACTTAGGGGTGAAAGGGCTAACCCTTATAATGCTGAACTAAATTTTTGTGTCTGTTGTTTCCATTTTTATCAACAAAAACATAGATTGGCATCACTTGAGCATCAATTCCAATGGTTCTAAAGAGCTGTCAAACCATGTTTTTATTCAGTAAGACACAGTATGAAAAACAGCAGACAATTTTAGGCCGTGTTAGCTGGGTCAAATCCCACCATCTATCATATGCAAAGTGGATGTGATTGTCTCTTTGTAGAGAAGAATAGCAGGTGATTGCGGGAGTATTTCTGATGAAATGAAGGGGGCAGATTTTTCTAGCCCGAAAATCCCCCCTCCCTCAATACATGCCAAATGCTATCTGTTCTACACCAACATACATTATTTCATCAGAAATACTCCCCCAATCGTGTGTTATTCTTGTCTACAAAGAGACATCCACATCCGCTATGCATATGGTAGTTGGGGGGGGGGATATTTCCTAGGAGAATCTCACCCCCCCCCCCCCACCCACCAATACATGCCACATGTTATCTGTTCTACACCAACATACATTATTTCATCAGAAATACTCACCCAATCGTGGGTTATTCTTGTCTACAAAGAGACATCCACATCCGCTATGCATATGGTAGTTGGTTGGGGGGGGGAATGTTTCCTAGGAAAATCTCCCCCACCCCTCCCTCAATACATTCCAAATGCTATCTGTTCTACACCAACATACATTATTTCATCTTGAGGGAGGGGGGTTATTCTTGTCTACAAAGAGACATTCACATCTGCTATGCATATGGTAGATGGTTGGGGGGATAATTTCCTAGGAAAATCTGCCCGCCCCCCTCCCTCAATACATGCCACATGCTATCTGTTCTACACCAACATACATTATTTCATCAGAAATACTCTCCCAATCGTGGGTTATTCTTGTCTACAAAGAGACATCCACATCCGCTATGCATATGGTAGTTGTGGGGGGGGGATATTTCCTAGGAAAATCTCCCCCCCCCCCCACCTCCCTCAATACATGCCAAATACTATCTGTTCTACACCAACATACAGTATTTCATCATGAGGGAGGGGGGGTTATTCTTGTCTACAAAGAGACATTCACATCCGCTATGCATATGGTAGATGGTTGGGGGGGATATTTCGTAGGAAAATCTCCCCCCCCCCACCAATACATGCCACATGCTATCTGTTCTACACCAACATACATTATTTCATCAGAAATACTCCCCCAATCGTGGGTTATTCTTGTCTACAAAGAGACATCCACATCCGCTATGCATATGGTAGTTGGGGGGGATATTTCCTAGGAAAATATCCCCTCCCCTCCCTCAATACATATCTGTTGACAAAAACTATCTGTTCTACACCAACATATACTATTTCATCATGATGGAGGGGGGGGGGTATTCTTGTCTGCAAAGAGACATCCACATCCGCTATGCATATGGTAGTTGGGGGGGGGATATTTCATATGAAAATCCACCCCACCAATACATGCCACATGCTATCTGTTCTACAACAACATACATTATTTCATCAGAAATACTCCCCAAATCGTGGGTTATTCTTGTCTACAAAGAGACATCCACATCCGCTATGCATATGGTAGTTGGGGGGGGGGGATATTTCATATGAAAATCCACCCCCACCAATACATGCCACATGCTATCTGTTCTACAACAACATACATTATTTCATCAGAAATACATATGGTAGTTAGTTGGGGGGGAAATATTTCCTAGGAAAATCTCCCCCCCCCCCCCTCCTCCCTCAATACATGCCAAATGCTATCTGTTCGACATCAACATACATTATTTCATCATGAGGGAGGGGGAGGGTGTATTCTTGTCTACAAAGAGGCATTCACATCCCCTCTGCATATGGTAGATGGCTGGAGGGGGATATGTCCTAGGAAAATCTCACACTCTCTCCCCCCCGCCAATATGCGTCACATGCTAACTGTCCTTCACAAACATTTTCACTTGATCAGAAATCTTCCCCCAATCTTGTGATATTCTTGTCTATCAAGGGACTTACACTATGCATATGGTAGATTGAGGTGGGGTGTGATGGAGGTGATTTTTTATGTTCCCCTTTCTTATACTACCAAATGGCATACATTGTGCGTGCCTATGTGCACATGTTTGGTGGGAAATAATTCTGCTTTGTAGCATTCAAACAAAAACTTTTGGGTGGGAGGGAGAATTTCCAGAGAGTGGGGGGGGAGAATTTCCTAGGGTCGAGCCTGGAAATATTCCCCCCCCGGGGGGGAGAATTTCATAGGAAATTCTTCCCCGGGGGGAATATTTCCAGGGGGGAGAATTTCCTGTGACACCGATAAGGATAAATTACCCTCCGCATGCTCCCAACCAGCCAGCCACACAGTGAACCAAATTGACACACTGCTCGCCTGACGAAGTAAGGCAAGACTGGATGTTTTATTGACCAAACAGTGACCAGTGATGTCCCTGATTGGACAAGATGATCTGGGTCATCACTGGTGGCAAAGGATGTATACAACTGAACATCCAGTTAAGGCCAATGTACAGAGCACAATTGGATCAAAAGTCGAAATATGAAGTTCTCAAGGCCTGGTTTATGGTTTTTATTTTTTTATTTCATTATTCTGAAAATTCTCACAATAGTTATCTGAAAATTTAAAATACAACCGCTATTCAAAAATCTTATAAAATACAAATGACCTTTGACTTTTGACTTTGTAACCTTTGGTTTTTAACCCTTACACCGCTATCTTAATTTTTTTCCGTCTGCTGTTTATTTTCAAAAATATGCTTCGACAGCACTTTTGAATAATTTACAATTGCAAATGATTCTGAAGTGCTGTCAAACCATGATTTTATTGAGAAATAAGGCAAGATATAAAAGCAACAGCAGACGACAATTGTTGTGTGTAGCGGTCTAAGGGTTAATGTAAAGGCACTGGGTCTCAAACATGCCCAGAAAGTGCTGAAACAGACTAGACGAGAATGTGGAAGGTCACAATATATAGAGCTCCAGATAAGGAATTAGTAATTTAGTATTTCATATCAATTACTTAATGCATACATTAAAATATATTGTTCGACACCACTCGAGCCGTGTTCAAACGTACAGCGCGTACTGTTTGATCATGGCTGTAGACAATGCTCATTCCGGGGCCAAGCCAACACCTACGTAATTAATGTGTCTCATGACGTTACTAGAACGTGCCATTACGTCACCAGACCAGCTCACAATGGTTGCACTGAAATTGTGAAATTGATGCGGTTACATCACGCGACGTGTATTGTGGCCCCGGAACAGGTATGTGTGAATCAGCTGTTTGAATGGAGCAGATTATCAAAGAACGGAAATATATACTCGATTTACACGATATTTCCGACGGAAATGTAACAATAACGTTCGACCATGTCCAGCCATGGGTAAACGTTTGCCGTGGCACTCGGGAACTGTTTCAACCTGCGGCCTATCCAACCTTATATTTTCACTCCATCATTTCTGAAGCAATTGGGTATTTCAAAATTTCAATTGGGTAAAATAAAATCACACTACTTTTTACACATCAACAGACGGCAATTACTGAATAGTTTGCTTCGAAATGAAAACTTGTCTTGGCATTTCATTAGAATTGACGTGTTTTCATGGAAACTAAGAAAAAAAAAATGCTATATTTGTGGTCAACAAAATTGTTATTGCTTTTTGATAATTGCTACTTCTGATTTCAATTGGGTTTTTCAATTTTAATAGGGTATTTAAGCAAATACGCAGCTTATCTGGAGCTCTGCAATATACGCCCGTTGAGGCATAGCTAGTATACAGGGGGGATAACTCCATGGAAAAAGAAACACTAATGGATATACACCTAAAACCGTTTTAACGCCAATTGAAACAAGAGTGCCGAAGGTCACAATATACTCCCGTCGAGGCATAGCCAGTATACAACGGGGGATAACTCTATGGAAAAAGAAACACTAAAGGATATACTCCACTGAAAAACGTTTATCAACGGAAGCTGTAGAACTAGTGGGCCATAAGAATAGGGGACATTATCTGTACACATGGGTACAGATATTCTGGCTTACCATCACAACAAGAGCTTATTTCTAAATGTGGTGTATGATCATTTCACAAGAAAATAAATATTTCTGAAATTTCCTGTATTGGTATGTGTATTTTATGATGTTACCATTACCATTTGTATATACAGTGTATATAATATGTAACACATTATTTAACCCTTAGACCGCTATCTTATTTTTGTTGTCGTCTGCTGTTTATATTCTATTTTTATCATCAAAAACAGGGTTTGACAGCACTTTAGAATAATTTACAACATGCTTTGAAGTGCTGTCAAACCATGTTTTTATTCAGAAATAAGGCAAGAGATAAAAGCAACAGCAGACGACAATTGTTGTGAGTAGCGGTCAAAGGGTTAATAGACATTGTCAGGTAATCAGCGCGCAGGCCGCATCCCAAATACTAGCTAGCTGTGATGCACCATGAGGATAAAATAATATTTCTTCAAATTCATATATATATAAATAAAAGATTAATCTGGCATGATTTATTAGGGGGCGGGTGGGGATGATATTCAGTAAATTATTTTATACGGCCTTGTCGACTTGTTGACCAGTGTAGCTCCTGATCAGCTAGCACACTGCTAGAGACTGATATGGATCTATAAATTTCTTATTTGTGTTCATCGTTTGACATTCCTGCAATCATTAATAATATTAACTAGAAAATGTCGCCTGTCAACGCACTTAGGGCTTATTTGAAAACTGTTACAAAAGCTTTCAAATAAATAAACAGACAGACAGACGGACGTATTCAGGGTAATTATATTAATGTTGAATGATGCATAGTTACTTAGTAATGCATGTGTGCGATATGAAGATATTAGCTGAAGGCAAACAGAAATTATAGGTGATTTGAGACTTACAAAAAGTTTCAAAAATTAAACGGACAGACAGACAGATGTACGATCAATAGCGAGGGTAATTGTATGAATGTGGAATGATGTAAAAGTTACTTAGTAATGAATGTGTGCGATATGAAGATATTAGCTAAAGGCAAACAGAAATTATAGGTGATTTGAGAAACTCTTACAAAAAGTTTCAAATAAACAGACAGACGGGCGTACGATCGGTAGCGAGGGTAATTGTTTGAATGAAGAAAATGAAGTGCAGTTACTTAGTAATGAATGTGTGTGATATGAAGATATTAGCTGAAGGCAAACAAAAATTATAGGTGATTTGAGAAACTCTTACAAAAAGTTTCAAATAAATAAATGGACAGACGTACGACCAGTAGCGAGGGAAATTGTATAAACAGACTCTTACAAAAAGTTTAAAATAAACAGACAGACAGACGGACGTACGATCAGTAGCAAGGGTAATTGTATGAATGTGGAATGATGTATAGTTACTTATTAATGCATGTGTGCGATATGAAGATGTTACCTGAAGGCAAACAGAAATTAGAGGCGATTTGAGAAACTTACAAAAACTTTCAAATAAATAAACAGACGGATATACGATTGTGTCGATGCTTGCTACGTCAACACAGGTCTGGTTGAGGTCCGAGACAATAACTTAGCCAACAAAATAAAAACACCTAGCACAGTTGCTATGAGATGGATGACATTGCCAATGCTGCTGTTTGTGCTGTAATGTGTAAAGAAAGGTAGAGTACAACATAATGGAAGAGGTAAGCAAGGAAATACCTACACTGTTTACTAGACTTACTATCGTTTCAAGAAAATACAACATTTTAGATAAATGACTGTCATTAAAACTTGTGAAGGTGGCATGTGCAATATATTTGTGTACCATCAAATCTACACAGGAACATGTCAAATACTTGTTCTACACAGGAGAACGACAATGATGCACAGAAAATGCAACATAAAGCCTTTAAATAGCAAGTATTGGTGAACAACCTGTCAACTTAATGTCCAAATCCCCCTACATTTTGTTAAAAGTCCCCTATATTTTGCCGTCAATATCCCTATATTTTCAAAAGTTTCCCTTATATTGCCCCCATATTTTCACAAAATTCGAGTCGACGCACTGAAAATATGAGTTGTCATTCTTGCATGAAACACACCTTGGTTTATGCAAGTGTGAAATATCATGAGCATATTCCAAAGAGTAAATTAATCAAGTTTTGAATCGACAGGAAATTGATCTCCGAAAAAAAAAAACAACCAAGGGAGATAACAAACAAATTAATGAGTTATATTTTGTCTTCTTTCTCAATAAACAAGGTGACTGCCGGCGAATATCACCCATGAAGGTCAAGGTCACCCGAGTGACACTGGGTGGATAGCCATCAATTTTGGAAGCTACTGATGAAGTTTGGTAATGATCAGAGTAACGCATCAGGAGGTAATGGACATTTGGATGTATATAAAAACTTGTAGAGGCATGGCTCGATGGTCAGACAACTCACTTAAAACAAATATGGTTCTTCCTCTTGCCATATAAACATGTGTAGCAATTTTAGTAGCTATTGAGCGGACAAAGATAGAGAATGCAAAAATAAAAAATGGAGAGGAGTCAACCGGCGATTTTGAAATTGAATAGGGTTCCTTGATGTCCCAAACTAATGTGTACCGAATTTGGTTATGATCCGTCAAGACGATACAGAGTGCGAAAATTAAAATTGCCGACCAAAGATAGGTCATCAGCAATTTTTTGAAAATCAATAGGATTCTTCGATCCGTCAAGTAGAACTCGAGTTATTACGTGGACAAGGTTACAGAGTGCGAAAATGTAAAATGGCCAACAAGGGGAGATAAGTCATCGGATATTTTTTAAAATAAATGAGTTTCTGTATTTAGCCGTGATAAAAGTGTATACCAAAGTAGAACTCTAGTTATTGCGTGGACAAGATGTGCCCATCCGCCTGCACAATGTAAATACATAATACGTTTTTTTCTCTCGATAAAGTATGATTCTGGAAAATACTCAGCTGGTTATATAACGACTGAAATGATGTCATATTCACAGGTTTTCCCACATCAATGACGTTGACGTTCCAGAACAGCACTTTACAGGGTTGGGGCCGAGACGGGGAATCCCAGTCTCGCTCTGCATTATCATCTGAGGCACGGCACAGCCTCGCAGGAGACATTATGGCGTTGCTCAACTGGGATTTCCCCGT
Source organism: Conchocele bisecta (assembly GCA_029237695.1). Classification (NCBI taxonomy): domain Eukaryota; kingdom Metazoa; phylum Mollusca; class Bivalvia; order Lucinida; family Thyasiridae; genus Conchocele; species Conchocele bisecta. Next base: position 162,203,732 of record CM055265.1, on the reverse strand, counting down.
CTCAGTCCGACCGTACCATTGATTCTATTATTCCTCCCCTAAACTTTGTTTGTCGAGATAATGACCTGTGCTGAATCAAGGTAGTTTTCTTTTTTGAAATCTTTCATTGTCATCGACTCCTTATCATCAAACTTGATTTCCATGAAACCTGGCTCCGGTCCCCGATCCTCCCCAACGACCCAGGTTTGACCTTGAAGAAGACTGGTGAACCGAGATGGGTGAAATCTCGCCTTGTCCTCGTCAGACATAGTCTTGTCATCTTTTGCTTCTCTCCATGCCCGTTCCATGACGACCTTCAAGAATTGTGGCGGCTCAGCGAAAAACTGCAACATGCAATAGTGGATATCAGGGGCACCAGAAGCATCGTAAGATTGGTCCGGCGAATCTACTGGGTGCCCTCGCTACCCACACAATGTGTATGTTGTTACCCCTCAGTTGAACCGTCTCGTCGAGACGGTTCAACTGAGTGGTAACAACATACACTTTTGATAAGAAATGAGAAAATATTTACATTCTGTTTTTTTTTTTATACATGAATTACAAATATATGTTAAAATTATTGATCCGGCAGTCACCGGACTTGCCGGACCTGTTCCGACGCCCCTGGATATATTGTCAGCTTCTGCTAGCCTCCATGCATATTTGATGACGACCTTCAAAAATTGTGGCGGCTCAGCGAAACAATTCAACATGCAAGATATGTTCTGGTAGCATTACCAACAGAATGGCACTTCCCCAAACACTGTCTCAATTGTGACTGTGACTGGATAAATGGAGTTTTTGGTATTTGTGACCAGTGTAGCTCCTGTAGCATACTCCTGTAGATGATCTATATGGCTTCTTAGAAGCATGATGGGTGTTTCAATGATGGAATGGCGAACAGTGCAGATCCTGATCAGGCTGTGTGGCGGATGCACAGCCTCATCTGGATCTCCACTGGTCGCAAAACCCACAAACCCCATTTCTTCAGTCACAGCCACATATTATCTCCATTAATACGAAGCCTAACCACAACACTGAGGCTACACTACTGTTGGTTCCACATTTTTCTGCCGACCTATTTTTGGCTATTAAACACATTAAATCTAAAACATATTTAAATGTAATTATTTTTTTCATCAATAACAGACAAGTCACCCTGCACACTTTTTTTTTAAACCCGCGGCATACGAAGTATGTCGAGGGGTATATAGTTTTCGTAATTCCCGGACGTCATTTTGATTACTATGTCTCGCTTTCTGCAAGCGGGCTCGACAAAAAACACTACCATTCAAAAATATGTTAAATCCAATTATGTCTGCCGAAAATTTGGCGATATTCCACCTAACGAGGTAATAGTAACAGGGCTGTACGAATTGGCACGCCCGACGCCCGGGACAAGTCGGTTTTAATCTCGGGCAAGTGCCTCTATGTTGGAATTTAGTCCCGGGCAAGTCGCTATTTTCTGTTAGAACGTCCCGCCACAAGCCCGTTTTTTGGAACAGGACTGTCATAAACTTAATCCCAAAACTGACCACTTTATCGATAAATAACGCCGCGGGCGTCCTGGCGATTCGCAGCTACTGTGTTACACAGTACCTGTGTATCGCAAGAAAGTGATATAGCAATCTACAGCGACTGATTATATTAATTTAATCGAATTTGAAAGTACATGTAATTAGCGAATTAGCGAAAATATTCTGCAGCGATCGATGGTTATTGATTTATTTTATGTATGTTAACGTTTTCGTCTCACTGCGTCGACAGGCCAAGACACCTAACTTTAGAGAAATAAACGCATGTTCCTTCACGGGGTGGAAATGGAATTTAAGGTTCTTAATTATCGTTTCTACGCGGCAATTAAACGAATGAAAAAGTGAAATTGAATGGGATGGACATACTATGAAGGTATGTTTGATTCCCAAGGCGATGTTCGAACGGTTCCACAACCTCCAGATTGGAAGTCGGTGTTCTAAGCCCTAGCCCACAACCCAAACCTTATAAACGAAAGAAAGAAATGGTCCTACGAGCGACCATACGTACTTAGAATAACAGCTGACGTAACGCGCGGTAAACTGAAATGGCCTACGTGACAATTGACATTTACGTTCCAACAAGATTTTCACGGTGTGTAATCGATCGTATTTCCTCGCCACCATATGAAACCCGACTCGAGAAACACAAATTAAGTTGTGGATTTCTGAATTTGTCAATTGTTTGTATAGTCTAAGAAATCAAAACAAATGTGACAATTCTTTTTACAAAATATTAGAATCGTCTAAGGAGACAATTCTCAGTGTTGTCAAAACATGTTTTATTAAGACATCGGACAAATGTGAAAAGAAAACCCGAATACATTGATATTTTCTTTACAAAAAACATATTTTGACAAAATTTGAGAATCGTCTTAGGAAACGATTCTCATGTGCTGCCAAATCTTGGTTTTATCAAGAAATCAAAAAAATGTGAAAATGCACAAGCTAATGCGTAATTATCAATTCATCGGCGATGAGATGACGTGAGCGACTACATAGCGTGGTTTTGGTATGTTTGTTTCCACCGAATTCTAAAGGTCAGTCACACTTTGCACCTGAAACTGGATTACCGACTGATGATTGTAAACACCATCAGGTGTGCAGCTAGACCGAAAATGATATGTCGCAAATGTGCTAATTAGAGATGGGTGGGTACGGCCATATTTTTTTTTATGTTACAATCTCGAGTTTTTGCGATCTCGCCTTCCGCTTTTGGAAATACGATTTGCCCATGCATGTGTAGACAGCATGCGTGTTGGAGCTGGTTCTACGTACGCAGTAGCAGATTCAGGGGGGGGGGGCCGGAGGGCCCGGGGCCCCCCCCCCCCCCCCCCCCCCCCCCCACCCCCCCCCCCCCCCCCCCCCCCCCCCCCCCCCCCCCCCCCCCTTCAGAAATCCCGATTTTTATTTACGAAATATTGAGCTTAGAATGCAGGAAATGGCTTCCTCAATTCAAAAATTTCCGGGGGGGACATGCCCTCAGATCCCCCTACCCAACTCCCTCGCACCGCTCAGTCGACGAACGAGCATACCTCGTTCAAGTTCCATGTGGCCCCCCCCCACCCCCCCTTGGTGAAATCCTGATTCCGCCACTGGTACGTACATGCATATAAAGCATGCTAGTTCGAATTGCATTCTACGTACGTACGTACATGTAATGTATGCGCAAAACTCAATGTCAACACGCATGCATTCTACACACACATAATGACATGAACAAACGTATTTCCAAAAGCGGAAGGCGACATCGTGAAAAGGCAGAGGCAAAAACGCGACATCGCGGTCTCGAAAACGCGAGATAGCCAGTTGAAAACGCGAGAATGAATACAATAGAATCTCACGATTCTCATTATTTTAGGAAACAATTTTTATACGACCATTTTTAAAAAACGGTACGTATTATGTTTTACCGCTGGGCGGTATTTAACAAAAATATCACCTTTTTAACTTAGGCATTTTTTCAACATTATTGTATCCAATTCCCTATCATTTCTACTTCTACACTCTACTTTTCTATCTCTGCCTAAATTAGTATACATGTTTAGCAGAACGAGATGAAGAAATAATGCTATAGACTTTCAAATTCTCACTAATGTTTCTTGCCTTGGTGACAGCTTCACATTTCTGCATCTTCGCTGTCTGGCCCATATTCGACGGGCATATTTTGTGACTTGCGGCAGTCTTGTTATGTTTTATTATTGTCGATAAATGTGTTTTGAGTATGCACTCATCGCAACGTTACGTGGCACAGTGACAAAAGACAAAATATGTACTATACAATGTTTATTATTATAGATATTTAATATAATATGTATATGTGCCAAGTGCTCAATTGTATTATATTTAACAACTATGATAATAGTTTTTGTTTTGGGAGTTTCGTATAAGAAATATTACGAGGACAAGTAACTTTTTCAAAATTATTTGCCCTGAAAATTATATTTTCCAGGACAAGTCGGGGCAAGTCACTTTTTTCAAGTCACTTGTCCGGGACAAGTGGCTAAAAAATCAATTTGTACAGCCCTGAGTAACTTTATAGAACATATATGCATCTGGCAACCTGAAACAAGAGGGCCATGATGGCTCTAATTCGCTCACCTGACTCCATGAACACCAGAGGAGAATGTGACATTGAGTTCATGTGTTTTAAAAAAATTGTGCTATTTTTAGACGGCGGTCATCTTGGATTAAGCGATGACTCATTTTACCAAATCTGAAAATGCTTCACCCAAGGATCTTAACTTACTATGAAGTTTGAGCAGCATCGGCCATGTGGTTCCTGAGAAAAAGACGTTCAAAATCTTGAATAAATGGACCTTTTGCGGCTATCATGGATGACATAATCATCCGATTCCGACAAATATTGCACCAGAGCAATCTCCTTATCGATACCTTCAATGTGATATATGACATGAGCATATTCGGTCAAAAATAAAATTTGACCCCAATTTGACCCCACGGGCCACGCCCATTTTTGACCCCATGGGCCACCATTTTCGTCGAAAACCAGCCAGTGGTTCATGAGAAGAAGATTTTTTAAGAATTTGTGCTATTTTTAGACAGCGGTCATCTTGGATTACGTAATGACGTCATTTTAACAATTCTGTAATCCCCCTACCTAAGGACCATGACCATGACCATGAAGTTTGGTGACTATAGGCCCAATGGTTACCGAGGAGAAGACGTTTGAAAATGTTCACGGATGACGGATGACGGACGACGGACGGACGGACACATTGAGGTAACAATAGCGCTCAGGTGAGCTAAAAAATCAGACACGAACAATGTTTTTATTTTTAATGACCAAAGTTTAAATTTTTTGGCTCGCCCTCTATATTTTAACATGCAATGGTTCAATCTTGTGTATGAACATTAGCACATCAAAACATTCAATAAAATAGTTACCTCATTTGTCATAGCGAAGGCACCCCAATGTATCGCTATAGAATGTTCTGCCTTCACATCTTTATGAATCTCCACAGACTCGATTGGACAGCTATGTTGATATTCCGTTATAGCTCTGAAAATATGCACCAAGGTTGGATGTTCAATACATGTATAGGCAAAGCAAAATACAACTAATGGACATACAGACCAGACCAGACCAGGCAGGCAGACAGGCAGACAGACACAACCTTTGGGGAGAAAAACAGACAGACGGACGGACGGACGGACGATCAGTAGCGAGGGTAATTGAATTAATGAAGAGTATGTATAATTACTAAGTAATGCATGTGTGCAATTAGCTGAAGGCAAACAGAAATTATAGTTGATTTGAGAAACTCTCACAAAAACGTCCAAAAAATAAACGGACAGACAGACGGACGGACAGACAGGGCAAAACCTATATAGGACACCGGGGCCCTAAAGAAAGTTTGAGTTACCTGCTGCATTGGGGGGAGTCCCAAAATCAGAACGGAATATTTACATAAAAAAAAATAGGACCATACCACACCAGTCACATGGCCCCTTCCCATAAAAGTAATAGGATTAGGAATAATCCTATTCAGGATTCAACTCTCACATACAAGAATACCAAAGACGGACCTGAGAGCCAAACCAGTAGCCGATTTCATCAAAATTGTTTATAATATACTTATCTGTAAAGTATACTTTGAGGGAGTAATCATTTAATTTTTTTTTTTCCCCGAAAAATGCATTATTCCATATAGAACTATAGTACCTTGATACTTCACATGGGTGTTTATCATCATTGTCGCGCCTGCTTGCGGAAAGCGCGATATAGTCGGCATTTTGGCATACGTCCGTCCGTCCGTACAAAAAGTGGGTTTAATTATGTTATACAAGGGTCTATGCTTGGAAAAAACCTGGCCTTCGTGGCTTTGCCTCGTTTCTTGTTATTATACTGTGATAATGTAATAAATTCAGTATAATAACAAGAAACGGAGGCAAAGCCACAAAGGCCAGGTTTTTTTCCAAGCATAGACACTTGTATAACATAATTATACCCACTTTTTGTAGACTAGATGGCCGTGGCCTGCATGTCGCACCTTGGGGCGAGGCATGGACACTAAAAAAAGAGATATAGTAGATGGAAAAACTTTAACCAAAATACTTTAACCGGACACACGGACGCACGGACGGACGGACGTATGCCAAAATGCCGACTATATCGCGCTTTCCGCAAGCGGGCGCGACAATGATGATAAACACCCATGTGAAGTATCAAGGTAATGGGTGAAGCAGTTGCAGAGATATAGTATAACGAAAAACTTTAACCAAAAAACTTTAACCAGACGTACGTTAAAAAGTTAAAGTTGAAAATGGCCAAGTCAATTACGTAGAAATAATAGGTCAAGGTAAAAAAAATGGTCACATGTTGGATAGTTGTATGTGGTGGGCACCCCTTGGTTATGAAGCTGTGAAAGTTTGGTGGTCCTAGGTGGTACAGTACCAAAGAAATGGACGTAAAACACGAAAACTTAACATTGTAAACGCGAAAAGTTAACATTGAAAATGGCTAAGTCGACTGCGCTGAAAAATTGGGTCAAGTTAAACAAGAGGGCCACGATGGCCTTAATTCGCTCACCTGACTCCATGAACACCAGAGAAGAATGTGACATTGAGTTCAAATGTGTTTTAAAAAAATTGTGCTATTTTTAGATGGCGGTCATCTTGGATTAAGCGATGACTCTCATTTTACCAAATCTGAAAATGCTTAACCCAAAGATCTTAACTTACTATGAAGTTTGGCCAGCATTGGCCATGTGGTTCCTGAGAAAAAGACGTTCAAAATCTCGAATAAATGGACCTTTTGGCGGCCATCATGGATAACATAATCATCCGATTCCGACAAATATTGCACCAGAGCAATCGCCTCATCGATACCTTCAATTTGATATACAACATGAGCATATTCGGTCAAAAATAACGGCTGGCGGTTCATGAGAAGAAGATTTTTTTAAGAATTTGTGCTATTTTTAGACGGCGGCCATCTTGGATTAGCGACGATCTCCAGTTTAACAAATCTGAAAAGGATTCACCCATGGACCATAACTGTGAAGTTTGGCCACCATGGGCCAAGCGGTTTGTGTGAAGAAGAATTTTGAAATCTCTGATAAAAGAACGACCTTTTGACCTTTCGGCGGCCATCTTGGATGTCATGACCATCCAATTGCGACAATAAATGCACCAGAGTGATCGCCTCGTTGATACCTTCAATTTGATATATAACTTGACCATATTAGATCAAAAATCAAATTTGACCCCAATTTGACCCCACGGGCCACCCCCATTTTTGACCCCGAGGTCACCATTTTCACAACTTTGAAAGAGCATTGTATATCGATCAATTCTACCAAGTTTCGTCGAAATCCGGCTAGCGGTTCATGAGAAGAAGATTTTTTAAGAATTTATGCTATTTTTAGACGGCGGCCATCTTGGATCAGCGATGACCTCCATTTTAACAAATCTGAAAAGGCTTCACCCATGGACCATAACTCTTAAGTTTGGCTACCATGGGTCAAGCGGTTCATGTGAAGAAGAATTTTGAAATCTCTAATAAAATAAAATTTGACCCCAATTTGACCCCAAAAATAAAATTTGACCCCAATTTGACCCCACGGGCCACGCCCATTTTTGGACCTGGGGTCACCATTTTAACAAATTTGAAAGAGCATTGTACATCGATCATTCGTACCAAGTTTTGTCGAAATCCGCTTGGCGGTTCTTGAGAAGAAGATTTTTGAAGAATTTGTGCTATTTTTAGACGGCGGCCATCTTGGATTACGTAATGACGTCATTTTAACAATTTTGTAATCCCCCTACCTAAGGACCAGGACCATGAAGTTTGGTGACTATAGGCCCAATAGTTACCGAGGAGAAGACGTTTGAAAATGTTCACGGACGACGACGGACGACGGACACATTGCGGTAGCAATAGCTCACATGAGCTTCGCTCAGGTGACCTAAAAAAAAGGATAGTGGGATAGTGATATGTGGTGGGCACCCCTTGGTTATGAAGCTGTGAAAGTTTGTTGGTCCTATGTGGTACAGTACCAAAGAAATGGACCTAAACACGAAAACTTAACATTGTAAACGCGAAAAGTTAACATTGAAAATGGCTAAGTCGACTGCGCGGAAAAAATAGGTCAAGTTAAAAAAAGGTAACATGTTGGATAGTGATATGTGGTGGGCACCCCTTGGTTATGAAGCTGTGAAAGTTTGTTGGTCTTATGAGGTACGGTAACAAAGAAATGGACTCAAACACGAAAACTTAACATTGATTGTGGACGCCGCCCGACGCCCAGCCCGCCCGGCTTTCCCCAATCCAATAGCCTGGATTTTTAAACAAGAGCTGTAGGAGAACAGCATAACTCGACTACGAGGGTTGTCGATGTACACATAGCTTGACAAACAAGGTGGCTGCGGCCTGCATACAAACCTTAACCAAGGTTGACTAAAAACCTTAACCAGGGTAAATTAAGTAAGTAATTCAAGGTTAAATGTAGGTCAATGTCAGATATAGGTCAGGGTTATTGATGTATATCACTAGGAGAACAAGGTTGTCCAAGTATGGTTGCTGTAGGCCCAGGAGTATTCCATATACAAGCTTGACTAAAAACCTAAACCAAGGGGAAATAACTAAGTAATCCAAGGATAAAAGTAGGTCAAGGTCAAATATAGGTCAGGGATTATTGATGTACATCACTAGGAGATGAAGTTGTCCAAGTATGGTGGGTGTAGGGCCAGTAGTATTCCATATACAAGCTTGACTAAAAACCTTAACCAAGGGGAATTAAGTAAGTAATTCAAGAGGAAATGTAGGTCAAGGTCAAACATAGATCAGGGGTTATTGATGTACATCCCTATGAGAAAAGGTTGTCCAAGTATGGTGTCTGTATGCACAATAGTATTCCATGTACAAGCTTGACTAAAAACCTTAACCAAGGTTGACTAAAAACCTTAACCAAGGGGAATTAACTAAGTAATTCAAGAGGAAATGTAGGTCAAGGTCAAATATAGATCAGGGGTTATTGATGTACATCATTAGGAGATGAAGTTGTCCAAGTATGGTGGGTGTAGGGCCAGTAGTATTCCATATACAAGCTTGACTAAAAACCTTAACCAAGGTGACGCCGACGCCGACGCCGACGCCGACGCCGACGCCTGGGTGATAACATAAGCTCTAACTATTCTTCGAATAGTCGAGCTAAAAAAAAAAAAAAAAATAAAAAAAAAAAAAAAAGGCTAAAAATTAATAAATTTATCCTTAAAAGGAAAATTTCTCCCTCAAAGGATACTTTGCTAGATAAGTATACTTTGCAATGTTGGTGAAATATGCTACAGGTCTCCGGTCGGGATTCTGGTAAGGATGCTCAGCCTCAACCAATCAAACTACCTGATTTTGAGTGCGAGAAACAAGTATATTATGATGTTCTGGAAGTTTTATAAGTTGATATACCTTGGCTCGTAAGCACCAATTGGAATCGCGGCCACTGAAATTGGTCCATATAACTCTCCAATCTTCTGGAACAGGGGAGCATGGTAGCCGGTGTCGCCCGCGAAGTAGAAACTGTCTTTTTCACCTTTCACGACCCATGTGCACCATAACCGCTGGAATATAATCATGATACTACATGACCCCGCGATGAGAAAAAGGGGGTGGGGGCTATCCATTTTTATTCCAGCTAAGCGAAGAAATATACAACCAACATCCAAATTTGAGTCTTGCAGTTCTTTTATGCAAATTAGCTTATGTCGTCGCAGCACATATTTTGCAGGTTGAACTTTTTAAAACACGGGTCTTACGCCATAAAAAAATAGTTCTAACAACTTAGACAGATCACCTTTGCAGTGTGATAAATGTAATGTTTGCTATTTATCGTTTTAGGTTTTCCAAAACTCTATTTTTGAACTCAACGTTTTCGCCCCCTTGTCAATTCGGCCCAGACGGTTTTCACCGATTGTTTGTTTATTTGAGTACTATTAGGCAGATCACGACATCATGTCATTTGTCTATAGAGTGCATCTTGTTAGAGATCGACAAATCGCATCAGATATGTGGAATTGTCATGATCTGGCCAGTTTTCGCAAGGTTTCTGAAAATTTGTTGTTGCTGTGAAATTCTCGCAGTTATTTTTCGTGAAATGCTTTCCACTCTAGATTAATTATTAGTCTACTTGTCATCCACAAACATGTACTTCGAAGAATTTCTCCACGTTTCTCCATGATCATAGGGATGAACGTGTTTAACGTCCCAGCAACAGCATATAGCGACGGGATCACAGTTTAACGTCTCATCCAACAGACCAATTTATTGTTCATGCCTAGGGTTAGGATTGAACTTGCAACCTCCAGTATTGAAGTCTAATGCCATATCCTCTCGGCCACGGCCCATCCCTGTAGCATATTTCACCAACATTGCAAAGTATACTTATCTAGCTAAGCATACTTCGAGGGAGTAATCATTTATTTTTCCTGAAATGCATTGTTTCATATAGTACTAATGACTACATATACTTGATGATTAAAAGTATGCAGAATTATTATGCTGAATTTATTACATTATCACAGCAAATGGCTGTGATAATGTAATAAATGCAGTATAATAAAAATTAATAAATTTATCCTTAAATTGGAAATTTCTCCCTCAAAGTGTACTTAGCAAGAAAAGTATACTTTGCAATGCTGGTGATTTTCAACTTGAGTAGTGAAATACACGCTTTTTGCAGCTCAAATAAGTGAATTTTTTAATTTGTTTTATTTTTGTATCATTTATTCCCTATTTAATATTAAGGAAGAAAATCAATAGTTTATTTGTAAAAGTAAAATACGCATTGAATTTGAATCTGGGGGTATAATACTCTTTAGATACAAAACTTGTCTGGAGCTCTGTAAAGTATTTGCATCTTTCGTATGAGACTTGAAACAGATGTCCCGTCTCTATATGACTGCTGTTGCTGGGACGTTAAACCTGTTTACCTTTGTCTCCTTGATCACGACAACAAAACAGTGTAAGCACTGATCAGACACTCAGATAACATAAACATGTATACATTTGAAGTGCTTCGCTGAAATTTTCCTGTAATCATCAGACTTGTTCATGACTGAAAAGCACACAAATCTGGGAAAATTGAAAATGATGCTAAAGAGCTGTCAAACTATGTTGTCAGTGGGAAAAGACAAAATATGAAACAACATCAGACAACAATTACCGGTTCCCGCATTCTAATGGTAAAGGGTTAAACACACTGATGTTTCCGAGTGTCCATTATACCCAGAGATGCAGATAAGGCGTGTATTTGTGTGAATATGCATTTATTTTAGCTGAATAGGCATTGATTTTCAAATGTAGGCGTACAAAATACTCACAACAATTTGAAAAGCCTATTGATTCTCAAGATTTGAAAATTCACTTATTTGAGCTGAAAAAAAGCACAGTGTTTGTTTTAGCTTAAATAACAAACATCGATAAATTCTTAATTTTTCACTCGTCCAGATTGAATTTAACTAATCCAATCCAATATATTTTAATGTTAATGCTGCATTATTCCTTCAAATTAGCACTCGTCCAGTAGCCGATTTCACCAACATTGCAACTTATACTTATCTAGCAAAGTATACTTTGAGGGAGAAATTTTCAATTTAAGGATAAATTTATTAATTTTTTATTATACTGAATTTATTACATTATCACCATTTTATCACCATTTTGGCTGTGATAATGTAATACATTCAGTATAATAATTCTGAATACTTGTGATCATCAAATATATGCAGTGGTTAGTTCTATATGAAATAATGCATTTCAGGAAAAATAAATGATTACTCCCTCAAAGTATACTTTGCTAGAAAAGTATACTTTGCAATATTGGTTAAATAGGCTAATGATCCTGAATTCACTCGCCAGTACGAGCGGACAAGTGGATTTATTGAGGCCTGAATAAATGAATTTTTTAGAGCATTTTTGCTCTTCATTTTGAAAGTCAAGCGTGTCTTCGATGGTCAATTATTATTATACATGAAACACCTTTCTAAACCATGTACAAAACAATTCAAATGCGCCCGGGTGTAATAATTATAGTACAGGGGTCATACCAATTATACGGACAATCAGTTTATCGGACAAATGAAAATACCTGTTAATTCCAGCGCATTCTTTTGATCCGATTTTGCAACGAATGTATCTAAGTCATGCAGGTGCATGCTTTTTCCATGCCAGTGTGAAGAATATGTCGGCATGGTAAACATTTTAGTAACATTTGCTGAACACATTCCCAACTCTGTGCACAAGTTGTTTACAATGACAAAAGTCATGCGGGAGCTCAATCGAGTGCGCCCAATTACGTCATTGTTCTATAAATACAATACATTCTATAAATATACAGTGTTTTCCAAGAAATGAAGGTTGACTGATTTTTCTGCAGAAATACACAATGCTGTTTACACTGGTTTACAGGCGATAACATTATGATTTCTAACATGAGAATAGAAGTTATAAGACGATTAGTCTATATGTTTGTCCGGATAACTGATTGTCGATGTTAATTTTGGGGCATTCTTACGACTGATGATCTGACCCAATTTTAAGTGAGAAAGATGGCACAGTTTGCTAAATAGTTTACATGCATTGAGAAAGCAAGAACCGAGGATTGTTCTGTGAAAATATTATGCCGGTAGCTGCTATTTTAAAAAAAATATCGTAAACAAACTGCCAGTTTTGTCAGATAATCTGGAGGATCCCTGTATTTATCTACATTGTGCATGGTTTAGAAAGGTGGTTCATGTATGTACAAACAATAATTGACCATCCAAGACCCGCTAGAAAGTTAGAAACACCTGTGATTCGCATAGCTAACAAATGTAAGCTGTGCTGTAGTACAACATATCATACGTGGGTATTAAATTATTTGAAAATCAATTCATTGGTTTAGAATACAGAGTGGAAAAAAAATTTGACCGATAAAAGACCTTGACCGTATACACGTGGGTATTGAACTTGACTTATCGTGTCATTATGGTAAACATTTGTGGCAAATTATTTGAAAATCCATTTATCGGTTTAGAAGACACCGAGCGAAAATGAAATTTCCGACGGTCCAACTGCAAATTTGGTAAAAATCTTTCATGAAGTATTGCACGTGTTCTTGGGTACAAAATCACATGGCGTGTCTCATATGGAGTTATGTATACCCGGTTTGTATCCATGGGTGGAAGCCGCCCACACCAGTGCTGGGCCGGGGTACACACAAACTTGACGGGAACCTCCCCAGTACCGGACTCCGCTGGCTTGTCAAACGTCACGACTTGCTCCTCCCACCAGGTAAACTCCATCACACGGGCAGCTGTTGTCACCCGCGACTGAAGCCACTGACCAATACCCTTTGGCACTATCCACTGGACATCCGGAAACTTGGCAGAAATCTCCTTCACCGACGATTTGTCAAGATGATCAAAGTGATCGTGGCTGATCACTACAGCGTCTAGCTTGGGTAGGTTATCTATGGTGCAGGATGGCTCGCGGAATCGCTCGTAGCCGAGATGTTTCATATCGACGGGGCCACATGTGTGACAGAAGACGGGGTCCGTGAGGATATTGATTCCGTGCAGCTGGACTAGGACGGTCGAGTGGCCGATCCAAGTAATTTGTACCTTCCCCGCAGGAGGGTTGTCTATTTTATTACGCTTGCACTGCAGTACTGGCAGGTCACGGTCGAGATTCTACAGATAAAACAGTTGATGTTACGTCCAGTCATGGTAGCACTAGCAGTGATATGTGACTGTGACTGGAGAAATGGAGCTAATGGATTGTGTGGCCAGTCTCGCTCCAGAGCTAATTCATTCACCCTGTTAAGATATATACTATATATACCGGTGAATACTATTCTATTGTGCTTCATGAATTGCAAACAGTGCAGACCCTGATCAGCTGTGCAGATGTGAGTTCCCTCAGGATCACAATGACACATCCAGAATTTTCAGAAAACAATGAAGCCTGGTCCTGGTTTAGGGTAAACAAAGTTTTTTTCAAAGTCGGTGACTGGTATCAGAGCTAACAACAATACTGGTGTAACACTTAACCCTTAGACCGCTACACACAACAATTGAATTGTCATCTGCTGTTGCTTTTATATATTGCTTTATTTCTCAATAACAACATGGTTTGACAGCACTTCAGAATCATTTCCAATGGAAATGATTCTAAACTGCTGTCAACCATGTTGTAAATTATTATAAAATGCTGTCAAAGCATGTTTTTCATGATAAAAATGGAAAATAGAAAATAAACAGCAGACGACAAAAAATTAAGATAGCGGTGTAAGGGTTAATGAATGTTGTTTTCCTGAGCTGGTGATTATTCCACATATTATGCTAATAGAAATGGAGTTTGTGAATGCACTAAGATATGTCAACGTCCGATGTATGTTATAATTTTTAGGTATCGCCATTTTATTTTTTTATTTTTAGAAACATTAAGTATGGCTGTCGGTCGCCATATTGAATAACAAAAAAGTCCCCAATCGTATAATTAGATAATCCAACATGGCCATTGAAAATTAGAAGGATCATTCTTCAGTCACCAACTTCAAATTGCCTGATCAAATTGCCTGATCTCATGAACCGCTTGGCGGATGTTGGTCAAATGTTACAGATATGATTCTTTGCTGATCGAGCCTTTTCAAATATAATAAAAATGACGGCGCAACGCAATCCAAGATGGCCACCATCCCAAAAGTGGGTAAAATTCTTAACCATTTCCTCATGAGCTGACAAGCCCATCTGAACGAAAATCTACACAATTGATCGACAACTAATGCTCTTTCCCTTGTTTATGTAAAGGTCATTCCTTTATTACCAACTTCAAATTGCTTTGTTGGGAGCAAAGTGAAGGGTAAACTTTAAGATGCGATTCATCCTTTACGGTTCCCTATTTTGCACCTGGTCTGGCCCTCCGGTATCTGAGAGTTGGATCAAGTTATGCCCCTTAATACAAGGTGTGGGATCACATGTTCCCGAATGCCGTGACGTCATGTTTTTTATATGTGTTTCTAATGGAATGACATATTTTTATGAAATATGCCGCAGCAAATGCGGTACACGTTGCCCTTTATTGTATTGGCGGCTTTAATCTCATAATCTCCCAGGAGACAATTCTAATGAAATGCCAAGACATGTTTTCATTTAGAAGCAAACTATTCAATAGTTGCTGTCTGCTGATATGTAAACAGCAGTGCGATTTTATTTTACCCAATTAAAATCTTGAAATACCCAATTGTTTCAGAAATGATGAAGTGAAAATACTCAGTTACTAATTCTTAATTTCAGATCACGTTTAATTTTCATTTCTGGTACATGCTATTTTACAATATTCATTATGGTGCACACTACAGGCAGGATTTATACCAACAACAAGATAATAACAATCTACAAACTGTACAGTAGACTATTATTCTGAGCATTTTTATATCTACATCTGTGTAATCAAATATAATTATGTGTTAGTTTTTTATTGTTTTTCATATAAGACCCCCCAGTATAATGAGAAGCTCTATTTTTGGTAATTTGACAGCTACCAGTCTGTGTTTACATGATATTGACTGCTCAAAATGGCTAAATAATCCAGTGACGGAGACTGACAGAACCATGCTTTGTAAATCTTTTTCAATAATGATGTTTAGGAGTGGACAAAAGTGGGAATAGCTGAAATACAACATTTTGAAGGTATTCTAACAATTTTGATTAAAACCTTACATGACCAAGGGCGATGTGGTATATTTTTCTCCATTTGACAGATAAGTGTCTTCTGCAAAAAATGTCTGGGAAACTGATCGTGAAAGTTTCCGTGCTTAGAGACAAATGGGGTTTATGAAAATTCCCAATGCGGGGATAATCCCAACAAATGGTTACGCTACTGTACTATCTGAGTCACTAATGTCTAGCGAGTTTGCTCTACGTAATTATATAACAAGAAACGAGGCAAAGCCACGAAGGCCAGGTTTTTTCCAAGCATAGACACTTGCATAACATAATTATAGCCACTTCTTATAGACTAGATGGCCGTGGCCTGCATGTCGCGCCTTGGGGCGAGGCATGGACACTAAAAAAAATAGATATAGTAGATGGAAAAACTTTAACGAAAAAACCTTAACCGGACACACGGACGTACAGACGGGCGTATGCCAAAATGCCGACGATATTGCGCTTTCTGCAAGCGGGTGCGACAATGATGATAAACACCCATGTGAAGTATCAAGGTAATGGGTGAAGCAGTTGCAGAGATATAGTACACAAAAAAACTTTAACAAAAAAATTCAAAGTAATTTGACCTTGACATTGGGCACAGGGGCCGCACGGTTGTGGGGTAGAATGAAAATATGGATGATGGTAAACACCCATGTGAAGTTTCAAGGTAACGGGCGAAGCAGTTGCAGAGATATTGTATAACAAAAAACTTTTAACCAAAAAACTTTAACCAGATGTACGTTAAAAAGTTAACGTTGAAAATGGCTAAGTAAATTACGTAGAAATAATAGGTGAAGGTAAAAAACATGGTCATATGTTGGATAGTTGTATGTGGTAGGCACCCCTTGGTTATGAAGCTGTGAAAGTTTGGTGGTCCTAGGTGGTACAGTACCAAAGAAATGGACTTAAACACGAAAACTTAACATTGTAAACTCGAAAACTTAACATTGAAAATGGCTAAGTCGACTGCGCGGAAAAAATGGGTCAAGTTAAAAACAAGAAACGAGGCAAAGCCATGAAGGCCAGGTTTTTTCCAAGCATGGACACTTGGATAACATAATTATACCCACTTTTTGTAGACTAGATGGCCGTGGCCTGCATGTCGCGCCTTGGGGCGAGGCATGGACACTAAAAAAATAGATATAGTAGATGGAAAAACTTTAACGAAAAACTAAAAATTTAAACCGGACACAGGACGTTACGTACGGATGGACGGACGGACGGACGGACGAACTTACATTTCGGACCTTAGGGGGTACTTGCTATATAAAAGATCAAAGGAAATACCCCATAAGACACAATAGGCTTACGGGGCACGGATTAAGTTCCATTGTGTTCTAACCCTAACCCATTGTCTAAGACCACGCCCCCTACCCCATAAGTATCCTAATGTGTGCCCGGACGGACGGACGGACGGACGGACGGACGGACGGAACGGACGGACGGACGTATGCCAAAATGCCGACGATATCGCGCTTTCCACAAGCGGGTGCGACAATGATGATAAACACCCATGTGAAGTATCAAGGTAATGAGTGAAGAAGTTGCAGAGATATAGTACACGAAAAAACTTTAACAAATAAATTCAAAGTAATTTGACCTTGACATTGCGCACAGGGGCCGCACGGTTGGGGGTTAGAATGAAAATATGGACGATGATAAACACCCATGTGAAGTTTCAAGGTAATGGGCGAAGCAGTTGCAGAGATATAGTATAACGAAAAACTTTTAACCAAAAAACTTTAACCAGACGTACGTTAAAAAGTTAAAGTTGAAAATGGCTAAGTCAATTACGCAGAAATATTAGGTGAAGGTAAAAAAAATAGTTGCAGATATATAGTATAAGGAAAAAGTTTTCAGCAAAAAACTTTAACCAGACGTACGTTAAAAAGTTAACGTTGAAAATGGCTAAGTCAATTACGTAGAAATAATAGGTGAAGGTAAAAAAATGGTCACATGTTGGATAGTGATATGTGGTGGGCACCCCTTGATTATGAAGCTGTGAAAGTTTGGTGGTACAGTACGAAAGAAATGGACTTAAACACGAAAAGTTAACATTGAAAACGCGAAAAGTTAACATTGAAAATGGGTAAGTCGACTGCACGGAAAAAATGGGTGAAGTTAAAAATTAAAAATAAAGTAACATGTTGGATAGTGATATGTGGTGGGCACCCCTTGATTATGAAGCTGTGAAAGTTTGGTGGTCCTAGGTGGTGGATTAAGAAAGAAATGGACTGAAACACGAAAAGTTAACATTGAAAATGGCTAAGTCGACTGCGCGGAAAAAATGGGTGAAGTTAAAAAAAAAGTAACATGTTGGATAGTGATATGTGGTGGGCACCCCTTGATTATGGAGCTGTGAAAGTTTGGTGGTCCTAGGTGGTACAGTACCAAAGAAATGGACTTAAACACGAAAACTTAACATTGAAAACGCGAAAACTTAACATTGAAAATGGCTAAGTCGATTGCGCGGGAAAAAATAAAAAATGGGTCAAGTTAAAAAAAAAGTAACATGTTGGATAGTGATATGTGGTGGGCACCCCTTGATTATGAAGCTGTGAAAGTTTGGTGGTCCTAGGTGGTACAGTAACAAAGAAATGGACTCAAACACGAAAACTTAACATTGATTGTGGACGCCGCCCGCGGCCCGCCCGCCCGGCTTTCGCCAATCCAATAGCCTGGATTTTTTTTCAAAAAACCTGGCTAAAAAAGTAACATGTTGGATAGTAATATGTGGTGGGCACCCCTTGATTATGAAGCTGTGAAAGTTTGGTGGTCCTAGGTGGTACAGTAACAAAGAAATGGACTCAAACACGAAAACTTAACATTGTAAACGCGAAAACTTAACATTGAAAATGGCTAAGTCGACTGCGCGGAAAAAATGGGTCAAGTTAAAAAAAAAGTAACATGTTGGATAGTAATATGTGATGGGCACCCCTTGATTATGAAGCTGTGAAAGTTTGGTGGTCTTAGGTGGTACAGTAACAAAGAAATGGACTCAAACACGAAAACTTACCATTGATTGCGGACGCCGCCCGCCCGCCGCTGCCCGCCCGGCTTTCGCCAATCCAATAGCCTGGATTTTTTTTCAAAAAACCTGGCTAAAAATGTTCCCCAATGTCTGGATCTATAGTGTTACAAATGTTGGCTTTTATCATCTGTAGGATTGAAAGGGTTAATTTATAAAGCGGTTGTATCAGATAAAATATAAACGTCTAAAATTAAAAGCACATGCAACTAAACTGACGTCCATTGCACCATTAGACAGGTCTAATTTGTGTAATTATACTACTGATAAAATAACTATATCATCGGCCATATACTATAGGTATATTAATGGGGCATGCATAATGATGGAATAGAAGTTCACGACATCCAAGGATTATAAACAGCTTGTGAGGTCATGTGGTTTCCGAACGGTGTGAAGCTGTTTTTTTTTTAGATGTGTTTACACAGTAGATTGCCTTTGTATCTTTCTAATGGGATGAGAGATTTTTATGAAACACAACGCAGCAGATGTGGAACATATTGCCCTTTATTGCATAGTTTGCTATGATCTCATAATTCTGCGTTCTGGCGAAGAATCGGAAACCATCAATGTAAACTAGATTGGTCAGTAAGCGAGGCTTACAGAATATACCCCCCGCGTGGGCCCAGGTACCCCTAAAATATGTACAAATTTCCAAGTGTGTGGGCTTGTGACCTTGACTCTGGGATTAGCGCGAGCGGCATGAACGTGAATTTGTCACAGGGTGGTAGAGGTCCATTGGAGCAATGAGTGTGTGAAATGTGAAGCAGATCCGAGCAAGCAAATAGAAGTTATAACCGATTTCTCTGATGTTAAGTTTTGTAAAGAGACTACCGTATAACCTCGAATAACGGCCCCCGGAGGCGTTTACATTTTTACAAAAGGGGGGGGTTGGGCGTTTATTAGCCAGTAAAAAAAAAAAAAAAAAAAAAAAAAAAAAAAAAAAATTTACCCAAAGACCGCCAATTTCAAACACAAATAAGGATTTTTAAGGATTTTATTTGTGTTTGAAATTGGCGCGGTTCATTGGTAAAATTATTATTATTTTTATTTTTTATTTGGGGTGGGGGGGGGGGGGGGGGCGTTTATTAGCCAGTAAAAAAGAAAAAAAAAGAAAAAAAAAAAAAGAAAAAAAAAAAAATTACCATAGGACCGTCAATTTCAAACACAAATGGGATTTAAGGATTATTGTTGTTGAAATTGGCGGTCATGGTTAAAAATTATAATTATTTTTTTATTGGGGGGGGGGGGGGGGGGCGTTTATTTAGCCAGTAAAAAAGAAAAAAGAAAAAAGAAAAAAAAAAAGAAATTTACCAAGGTAACCGTCAATTTCAAACACAAATAAGGATTTAGGATTATTTGTGTTGAAATTGGCGGTAATTGGTTTAAAAAAATTATTTGTTTTTTTTTTTTTATTTTGGGGGGTGGGGGGGTTAATTAGCCAGTAAAAAAAAAAAAAAAAAAAAAAAAAAAAAAAAAAATATTACCAAGGACACCAATTTCAAAACACAAATAAGATTTAAAGACTTCTTGTGTTTGAAATGGGGTATTGGTTTAAAAAAAAAAAAAAAAATATTTGGGGGGGGGGGGGGGGCCGTTTATTAGCCATTTAAAAAAAAAAAAAAAAAAAAAAAAAAAAAAAAAAAAAAATGTTTTTTACAAGGACCGCCAATTTCAAACCTGAATAGGTTTTTTTTTATTTGGGGGTGGGGGTGGGGGGGGGGGGGGCTTGCGTTCGTTTTATTAGGAGGGGGCGTTTTTAGCCAGGTTATACGGTATGTATGTGACGTGACCTCGAGATCTGCGGGGGGGGATTTTGTCACAGATATGAAATATTAAGTATTTTCCATGAAAGGAAATAGAAGTTATAACATATTCTTGATGTTAAGTTTTTGTAAAGTGACTAAAGTATGTTTTTTTTTTTGACCTTTGAAACTTGGGAGAAGCAGCGGGGGTTGGAACTCGTAGCTTTGTGACAGCATGATAGTAAAACCTTAGAGGATATTGACAAGTGAAATACTAAGAATTTTAATGAAGGAAATAGAAGTTATAACTTATTTCTCTGATGTTAAAGTTTTGTAAAGAGTATTTGACCTTGACATTGGGAATCAGCGGGGGGTTGTTGGCGGTCATGGATTTTGCACAGCATGGTAGTAGCGCCTTACAGGAATGCAGTGTGTGAAATATTAAGCATTTTAGATGAAGGAAATAGAAGTTATAACAATATTTCTCTGATGTTTAAGTTTTGTAAGAGACTCAAAGTATTTTGACCTTGACCCTTGGGTGATCTGGGGGGGGGGTTGGACGGTGTGGATTTGGCACAGCATGGTTTGTAGAGGCCTTACAAGGAATGCATTGTGTGAAATATTAAGTTTTTAGATGAAGGAAATAGAAGTTATAACAATATTTCTATGATGTTAGTTTTGTAAGAGTATTTGAACTTCTTGACATTGGGAACTCAGCGGGGGTTTTGGTACGGTTCATGGATTTTGCACGCATGGTAGTAGAGCCTTACAGGAATGCATGTGTGAATATTAAGCATTTTAGATGAGGGAAATTGTAGTTACTAACATTATTTTCTCTGATGTTATAGTTTCGTAAAGAGACTAAGTATTTTTGACCTTGAA
The DNA here is from genome assembly GCA_029237695.1 of Conchocele bisecta. NCBI lineage: Eukaryota > Metazoa > Mollusca > Bivalvia > Lucinida > Thyasiridae > Conchocele > Conchocele bisecta. The sequence goes on along the minus strand of CM055265.1, from coordinate 162,182,358 downwards.
CTTGGGATTGCGGGTCGTTGGAACGGTCGTGGATTTGGCACCAGCATGGTAGTAGAGCCCTTACAGGAATGCATGTGTGAAATATTAGCATTTTAGATGAAGGAAATAGAAGTTTTAACAATTTTTCTCTGATCGTTAAGTTTTGTAAAAGAGACTAAGTATTTGACCTTGACCTTGGGATCTGCGGGGGTTGGACGGCGTGGATTTGGCACAGCATGGTAGTAGTAGGCCTTACAGGAATGATGTGTGAATAATATTAAGATTTTAGATGAAGGAAGGGGAAATAGAAGTTATAACAATATTTCTATGATGTTAAGTTTACGGGACTAAGTAATTGGACCTGACCTTGAGGATTGCGGGGGTTGGAGGCGTGGATTTGGGCACAGCATGTAGTAGAGCCTTACAGGAATGCATGTGTGAAATATCAAGCAATTTAGATGAAGGAAATAGATGTTATAACAATTATTTCTTGATGGTTAAGTTTATCGGGACGGACGGACGGACGGACGGCAAGGGAGGACGGGGACGGACACTGACTCAGTATACCCCCCCTCAACTCGTTGTGCGGGGGGTATAAATATCTTGAGCATGTGAAATGTAAGAAATAATGATACTGATACTGTGTGAAAGATATTATAAAGAACCTTTTTAGAGACACATAAAATGCTAGTCATCGTCTTTGGAGAGCTATATTATCATCAAAATCTATCCATTTGTTAGGAATATATTTTGAAAAAAACTACTGTAAATTGACATCTCATATATGTTTCGTCGGAAAAATCATGATGTTTGGAAAAACGTTTGGAGACATGTGGTGTGATCCGACCCTGATTAATACCTTCTTCGTGGTGGGTCAGAGTAGTCCGGGGTAGTGGCCTGTTAAAATCGACACTTCCAATTGAGCAGGTATGCACTTTTGGCTGTGGAAGGATGTCACCCTTAGGGACAAAGAAAACATGCTCCGGAAATAGAATAGCCCTTTACTTGTATTCGAAGATCTTTCCTCTTTGTTGCCCTGTTTCTCCCTGGAACATTGCTCATGTTGCACAGCCTGGGGCACAAGATTGTCCGTATTTGCCTCAGCCTTCATAAACTACTGGTACCTGCCTGTCAGCAAATCTGACATTGACCAAGTACAGAAGGGTCATATCCAATCAGGGAGTATAATACTCTTTAGACACAAAAACTTATCTGCAGCCTAAATGTACATGTAATGTACATTCAGGGCCGCAGATAAGCTTTGTGTCTAAAGCGTATTTTTAACTCCTGAGTTCAAATTCAATGAATTTTTTTTATTTTTTGCAAATGCAATTACTAAATTTATCCATATGTTTTCTGATATAAAATAGCAAGTCGTAGGGGCTCACTGGATGTTCCAGACCGCCGCCGTGGTCCAGCCGTGCCGTCAAATATTTTCTAACTTCATTTAGGGCCGTGGAATTGGCATGGAAGCGCATGGGATTGGCTAGAGAAATGAAAATATGGATTACTGATAAAGAAGTATAATATGAAAGTTTCAATTCAATGACTTGGCAGTTGCCAGAGTAAACTATATTGGATGATTTCATAGTTGATACGACCCCCGGTATGGTTGTCATGGATTATCTTCCCCTTTGAGGATCATAAAAATTTGGGAGAAAGAAAAGTGGGTATTATACTGCGATTTAGCGTGCCATCCGATGTGCTCCAGTTTAATATTTTAAGCTGTTTTTTGTCCAAATTGTGAAGAATAAGATTTTTTATGTTCATCTAAATGCAATAAAACAAGAAAAAAATCTCCGATATGGGAATCGAACTCAACCAGATGTTTCATAGATGTTGTGGCATGCCCAATATGCGAGTGGGTCTGTTGTTTACATAGCTATGATTTTCTTTGATACACACACTACCATTTTATAATGACAAATAACAAATGCGACAATGACGTACGCAGATCTTTTACAAGAGTGCCAGTGGTCACAATGTACGCATGTCGAGGCAATTGGTCAATGAAGGGGAAAAAATGTAGGTTAATTAGAATCTAATGGTATGTCGCTGTGATGTACACCATTATGTCAGTGGTTGTGTGCATGCACATGAATACCGAGTATGAAGTAAATCAGCTGAAAACCTGCAGAACAGCAGAGAAGTAATTTATAGAAGAAGACAAGCCTAAATTTTGCATTTTCGAGTCGTAAAAGGGGCAGCACCCCATAAGAAGTAGAGGCACATAAAAACTGTTTACGTTTACCATCCGGCACTTGATGGTTGACAGAATATAGTGTGAAGTGGGATCCGGTGGAGAAATGTCTGATAGTTCACCAGGCAGGTTCACAATACAAGTCAATAGTGGGCATTTTGGAGTAAAAAAGGGGAGTAATTCCATATATACGTATATAGAATTTGCGGTCAAGTGCAAATGTTAGTGTTAGTACTGTGGCACTTGGTGGTGGTTGTATGCACGCTATGAATTTGATCAGTGGGAAAATGTAAGGGATAGTTTGGACAATTCAAAAAAATATGGAATTTCAGTTTCAAAAAAGGGGGGATATTTCAGTTAAGGATTTGGATGGAAAGGAAATGTTTTGTGTTACACACTGCTAGCACTTGATTGTGGTCAGGTTTGCAATGTATGAATTGGATGTGCGTGAAAATTGAGGGTACACACTGCAGCACTTGATTGGTGGCCATCCATGTACGTATGAATTGGATCGGTGGGAAAATGTAGGATTAAGTTCGCGGGTACCAGGGGGTTCGGTACAAGTAAAAAATGGGACTTTCAGTGCAAAAAATGAATTCCATGTCTCTATAATCATAATTTACTTTTATTTTTCCCAATAATAATCAGGACATTTTGCTTTTTTTCTGTTATATGCTATAGGGGACTACGTCACGGTATATCCCATTATGAACGGGAACAAATTGAATTACATTGCGATATTATTGCGCCGATAGATACATGGCGAAGTTATGAGGTCTAATGAAACATTACTATAGCTTACATCTATAATTACCAGGTGACAGGCGGCCCGCATGTCGAAGCCCGCCGAGGCATTTGATGGTCTGTAGAGTGTATGTATTTGAAGTCGAATTAATGGTTGTGGAAATATATAAGGTGGGTAAAAGCTTACAATGAAAATATGGATGATAATAAAGAATTATTTGAAGTAAAATTGTGTGTGGTGTAAAGTGTTGTGGAGATATAAGTTATGTAAAAACTTTTAACACAACTTTCTAATTCATTTGACCTTGCATGTGGAACCCCATGGCAGGATTATAGAATGAAAATATCCGGATGAAGAAAAGAAAGTTTGAAGTAAAGATACAAACATCCAGCCACAGTGACAGTACGGGATAAGATTTTCACATCAAGATAGTTCCAAAAAAAAAAAAAAAAATCCTTTATCTATCCCCATTTATTATATGTTTTTACGTGATAAATGGATTTGGATTCTTTTTGGAAATGATCTTGGACAATATTATACCCTATACTGTCACCTGTGCACCAGACGCCGCCTAATCAAAGTCTAAACAAAGCAACTTTCGTTTTTTTTAATAGTAAATGCGTTGCCTTAAAATTCGTTTGTTCACGAACGATTTAATCAGGGTTAACAACCCAGAAAGTGACTACAAACTCGATAATTACAGGGACATCTGTTGTTATCTAACACACCTTATCTTACTAATATTTATTTAATTAACTTTTTCATTCACTGAATTAAGCCATTAATGGGGTTGCTACATCAAGCGTTCTACCACCAAGTCTTCTACCATCTAGATTCGGCACTCACTAAAACGCAGAAGCCATTGCAGACATATTGTAACATAATAGATTGCAGACAAAAGCATATATAGTAGTATCGGAAAACGCAGAACTATGTATTATATAGCACAGGCAGGTAATAAAAACTGTCTTGTTTAAAAAACCCCAGTGTGGTCGTTGGTTTCTTTATCACAGTGAGGGAATGCGGGCCTACTGTTGGTTAGTTTTACTAGGGTAATATATTTTATTTTGACCCGTTTTAGTATGTTAGTATAGATAGTAATATGATATATTAATATATATTTCATTTAATTTCAGGAGGGGACCTTGGTTAATATATTTTTCATATCACTTTCAGGAGTAGATCAAACAATATATTTCAAAGAGTAAACTTGACAAATTATTATTAAACCAAACAAAAAACACCCAATTGAACACGTCATGCAGTCACCTTCATTAAGAATTAAGTTTTTACCCAAACAAATCATTTCAAAGAATAAAAACTTGCAAATTATGGGGTGCCCAAATTACTGATTACAGTATAGACTTTGATGTGTGACAAAATGAATCAATTAATCTTGATTGTCCCATAATGACTGTTAAAGCAACCAATTGATTAACATAGTTATCACAAGGGATGTAATATTTCAACCACAATTATGCATGAAACATCTTAGCTGTTGATGTTGTTGTAGACGTTTAACAAAACAACACACTGGAGTAATCACTGTAGATATCGAGTAGAAAAATATACACATATAAAGGCGTAATAATCCATTGATACAGTTTACTTTATTAAAATTAATGAATGTTCCATAGTGGCATTATGTCGTTTAAGTCACCCTAAAATCAGTGTTTTGTTATAACTTGTTTTATACCTTCGTTGTATAAGTTTTGTAGAAGGTTTGCGGTTTTATGAATACTCGGATTATGTAGATATTCAGAATGTCAAATGTTGCCTTTACTGTTAATATCTTAACTCCAGAGTATAGGATATTATTAATTTTCTTTAAGATGACTTGTTTTAAATTCTATGCTTTGATATACCATTTTTCACGAATATGCCTACACCGCTTTCCTTTGGTTGTGTTCGTTGATGTGTGTTTTTCAGATTAACCTGGGCAATGTTGTAGGTTTGGCATTTCTTGTAGACTAATACATCGTGGTGACATTGATGTCGTTTTCTATTGCATCACCAGCTCACTTTTTTGTTTTTGACATATCCCCGGCAGTTTCCATTGAAGGACGTCAGGGTCTGGTTGGTTTTTAGTTCCGTCCTACCAATACTATTCTTTTTTTTTATTAAATATGTTTATGTTTTATTGTATATCAGGAGTCTTAGTCCGTGACGCTTAGTCGCTATTATTTCACTTTGCGGTGTCATATTTGATTCCCATTTCTGGTCAATTTAGTTGCACTGGTCTCCTATTTGGTGATATTTTGTCTTGCTTATAAGCGATATTTTTAGGTATATTGTTCTTGTTTTGTTTCTGCTGCGAGTCTTTGCCTGTCTTTATTATTGGTCCATGTTTTTGTTGCCATTACGTTTGCCTTTTTTATTTGTATTGCTCGTCTCTACCCATTTAGACGCTTTATTGGTTTTGGAAGATCACAGTGTTAGGGGCTAAACTTTTGTCTATTAAGTGTTATTTTGTGGTACTGTTTTAACAGGACGTTCCGCTGGGCTAACATTGGGTGTGGATGTTGTGACCTTATTGTTTGTTTCATTTTTGTTTTTAGCTGTGATCGTTGGCAATTTTGACGTTCGCTCAATTTTTAGTGTTAATGTTATCGCTTGAAACTATTGTTTAGATATGTCAGGACAGTCCAGCCAGAACCCGGTGAGTCGGGGGGTATCCGCATGGGCGTTGACGATTTTGGTGTGTGATTTGGTTGTCAGGAGTGAGACCATACTTGGAGGATTAGAAGGCATCTCTTGCTTCACAGCGATACCTATGCCTAAGTCTATTATCCCTCATCCCACATATCTATACTTTTTATTTGATTTTCCACTTACTGTTTGCTATTGATGGATGCTGGGTGGTTGTTTATTATGATATGTAAGTGCTAAATAGGCTTTTCGCGCTGTTGTGTCGCAAACTATTCTTTCTTATTTTTTTGGGTGTCGGGTTAGTAGGAGGTGATTAATCCTCTTACTGTTTCAATGATTAATGTCATCACCGGTATCGGTGGCAACATTATTATGTACGTTGGAGGGCTTGTATGTAAATGTGAGCTTGTTATCTGACCTATAATTCCATAGTTTGGATTAACCTAATTGTCTTTGAGTGCTAGTTCGATTGCTTGTTCACGAGATCAAAAAACTTGCTGTTTAGTAATTTAGTCTTCATTGTTTGTTTGTTAATGTTTTTTTTGGGGATTGATTTTGGCTAATCTTTGTAAGATGTTTATGGGCTCTCTTTAGTTTATTTGTATTAGGTGTTGCTGTATATGTGTTTTCCTCTGGCAGTTCGCTTGTTATGTCTGTTTGCGGGAAACTTATTTTAATTTGTTCCTGATTCACGTAATATTTGGGGTTTGAAGTTGTTCTTTTAGTGCGTTTTTCTAGTGAGCTGTATGTGTTGGTTTTTTGGGGCGAGTTGTTCTTTGTATCTGAAGAAGAAAACCTAGGACAGTACGGATCACTAGCCATATGTCCACATTCATAGTTGTTTGGCTACGTATGGCAGTTGTTGCAAAATTCTTGTGCTCGTGTACTTTTTGTATGTTTGCACGCCGTGTTAAGTGTTGTGAGTAGCCACAGATGGGACTTACTGTTTTATTGTTTTTGCAATTGTTTCTGGCTTATGACCGAATTGTTGGCATTTGTTTTACATCTAATGGGGACGTTGATATAGTGATGCCTATGTTGAATTAGTCATTTCCGCAATTGATGTGAGCTAGCAGGTGTTATGGTGAATGGTAGAGTGGGTGAGTTAAATTTAATTTAGAAGTGTTGACTTGTTTTGCCTTTGTGATGTGCTATGTGCTTCAGTTATTTGTTTTTTCCAGCGTCTAGTGCTGTCTTAGTTCTTCTTTGTTAAGATAGCGTTGAAGTTGGATGACTGCAATCCCCTGAGTGACTGTTTTTGGTTTGGTTGTTGTTTAGTGGGAATGGGTGTTGTTCATGTTTGTGTTTTGGTGCGACAATTGTCTGAACTCAACTCCGTCATGCCAACTGGGGTTGTGAAGCTTTTTCTTTGTTAGTGTAGCGATTCGGTAGTTTATTTTTTGAAGATGTATGGTGCATCCATTCACACAGCTGATTCGGCCTTGACTTATATTGCCTCCTACATAGGACTGGAAAGCCAGAAACAAATTGTGGCATTAGTTACTGACCTACGCTGGGGTCCTTCTATTTTGAAAGTCGAGTGTCAGTCCAGGTTCCTAATGTTTTGCATGTCTGCTCGGTGTGTAGTGCTGTGTCTGCCGGGGGTCGGTGGGTGGTGGAGTGCAGTATGTGCTCGTCTGTTTGTTGGCTAATTTAGCTTCGGGTGATTTGCTTATCAGGTGGACAATGTCGAATTTGTCTTTCCCTGGCGCGTTTTCTTGTGCTTTTGGAGTTGGGAGATGGGAGTAGTAGACATTTCAGCCATGTTTAAGTTTTTTGTTTTGTTGTTGGTTTGTTTTAGTTGTTGTTGTGTTGGTTTGGTTTTTTAGTTTATTATTTACTGAGGAAAGGGGAAACAGAAACAGTCAACAAATATATTTTTTTATAGTATATTTATTGTTATTTTTATTTGTTATTATGTGTATCTCCGTTTTCTATTTATGTGCTATAACAAGTGTTAAATATTACCTGTTTTGTTTCTGTCACAAAAATTCTATGTTCTGTAGCTGTTTGCTGCTGGCTTCACGTTCTTTACCGTTCCTTTACCGTTTGTCACGAAAATATCACGAAAATGTCCGTATTTGGAAAATGATAGACATGGTTAACTTAACTTAAACTTAAGGCATGTGACGTAACGTAATGAGTTATAAATTTAATTGAGTATTGTTTGTTACGACTGTATATTAAAGTCGGTTGATTATGAAGTGGATTATAGCCGGTTTCGGTGTAAGATTTCCAATGTGATTTATGTTTAGAAGGCTTTGGAAGGAAGACTTTTTGTTTTACTTTTTACTTTCCTTTTTTTAAACAGACCCTGTCTAAGTCAAGTGCGATATATTGTGGTAAAGTTTATTTTTCACTACAGCATACAACACTACACCACACCAGTCGAGTGTAGAGTTTATTGAATGCTTTAACACAAATACATATACTCGTTGAACAATCTTACATCCCGTGACTGACCAAAATTATTATATGTAGTGTCTCTGCAGGAGGTGTGATAATTCTGTATAATACGTCTATTCAAATGGTTTGTATTAAGTACATGAAGTCGCTAAATAAGAAAGAGTTTAAATGGTTATTCTACCCAGTATAGGAGCGTTGTTTTCCAACTTTTGATTCTTTTGATCTGCACTGTTGGTCTCTCTTTTGATGGGGAAACTGGAATAATTACTATAGTACAGGGTAGTATAGAGTGCGATAAGCTATCACCTATATTACTAGGTATATTAGCTTAAATGATATTGTAACGCAACACTTTGCATAACAATGGAAATCCTAATTTTCGGACGAAAAACAATGCAGAAAATGTCAGTTATTTTAGATGATATATAGGCAAAAATGTTTACTGGTTTTTCCAGGACTCCGGTTAGACTCAGCTCGTTGTCAGTATCTTCACATCACAACCTAAATCACTTACCTAATACTCACACAAACATACTTACTAACTTGATGTAAGAGTGAAATATGATATATCTAATCTCAGTGATATTGTTATGGTCAGAGCAATATTATAATACGTCCGTTCCCTTGAGGTGTCCAGTCGATTATTGTAAAGTAAACAAAATGGTGATGTAATTTAACATTCCTAGATATATAATTACGTTATACTAAATAATGGCTCAGAAACATTACGACTCATCCATTACCACAGGGCCTCTAAAAGTATAGGGATCTGCACCAGACATCACATTAGCTACACAGATCTTAGCTTCCTTGGCCTCGTGGCACCATCCACAAACTCAACACTAGGCAGCGATTCACTATCCGAATATACCTAAAGTCTGTCCCATTATCACAAGAGAACTCCCGCGCAAAACAATTCCAAATGGAAGTTAGGTCATGGCAAACTGGGAAACTTTCCATGAACTATGCACCAACTAGGTTACATTATCGATGCGATTTAGATACAAAAGACGTTCACGATGAATTTGTGAGACACTCTACGGAATAAGTAAAGAAAGCTTACACAGACAAGTGGTAAAGCACATAATCGCCCTCACCAATTCCCAGGTGGACACCCGCTTGCACAGAAGGCCATTAAAAAACAGGGAAAAATGTCCTGCGAAGATGGAAACAAGCATATAAATATCATGTAACAACTAAAACAAAGAAGGCTGAGAGGAATACTTGGAAGCCAAGAGCCTGGTGCTGAAACCTTTACAACGCAAAAAGAGAAAGGTTGGGCGAATATTATATCAGCATTACGAAAGATAAAACAAAGTAAAGACGTCAGGAATTTATTTAATCGAGTAAGAGGGTAAACCAACACAACAATTGCCCCATTATCATTTGATAATTAATTAATATGGCGATTTGATTTGGGGTTAGGGGGGAGGAAAAAAACAAAAAGCGAGGTTCTCACAGTCATTACAATAATATGTCCAGCAACAATTATTGAACATTCAGAATTCAGAATAGAAAAAAGATAAAAGAGACCGAAAATACAAGCTGAGATAGACACCATACTCTTGACACCAGACCTGAATTACTGATATGACTCAAAAGGTCATTTAATAATGTCGGACATTAAGCTGCCTTAAAAACTAAAATAAGTACAGCACCAGGAGCAGATTATAAAATACATTATATTTTACTTAAAACAATTACCACTATGAATCAATGGAACAAACTCTCCTGCTAATAAATAATCTGGGCGAAGGTCCCTGCCTGGACGCTTGGAAAGAGGCTACCATTATCCATAATCATACCCAAACAGGATGCAACTCTACCAGCTCATTACAGACCATTTCATAAACATTCTGTAATATGTAAATTTATGGAAACTATGGTGGGCCTTCAGACTAAAATCATTTTGATCTAATCAGAAAATTGGCCCAACCCAGTCAGGATTTAGAAAATCATAGATCCACGATGGATCAACCTAGCTCGATAGAGACAATCATTAAAACAGCACAATATGGGGAAAAAAACTAGTCGTAGCTGTTATTTCTAGTCCTTTGAGAAAAAGCCTTTGACCTAAATGTGGACAAAGGCAGCAATGAACAACTAATAGGAGGGGCGTAAACAACAGAAGGTTGCTATGGTTAAGAGAACTTTCTGAGGGCAGTAAAATTATAGTAAGATTAGGCAAGAAGCATTCAGAATGTTCCAAAGTATTGATAGTGGCAGCCCCCAGGGTAGTGTCATAAGCCCGACACTATTTAATGTCATGATAGTACATTATATACAGAATTAATCTAGTATGAGTACAAACACATAAACAGGCCTGTCACAATTTGCCGACGGATCGGCGCGATCTGGAAAGAGCATACAGATCTCAGAGTAGGCCTGGGGGTAATACAGACAGCTGCTATAAAAATGAAAGGAGGAGCAGCGGTATGCATACATAAGTGAACCAACTTTATAATATCTAAAGATCTAATGGTAAAACAATCAAGCAATACCCTACACAAAATGTGTAAAATTCCTGGGGTATGTATTTGGACGATCTAACTTACCTGGGGAACACATATATATTAAATAGTCCAAGCTTGTAGAAAAGATCTCAAAACTAAAATTGAGACTAGTATCGGGTACGTCATATGGAGGCGGATAAACTATCCCTTCTATTGTTGTACAAAGCTTATTATTTCAAAAATGGACTCTGGCAGCCATACGGTATAAAGGACGCTGCAGGGGAACACTTAGCTAAACTAGAAAAACTATTCAAAGAGCGGCCTCAAAGTGGCAACAGGTGCATATAAATCAACATAGAGCCGCTGCAAGTCGATGGTAGAAACCGTAGTAGTAACCATTAGATCTGAGGCGTGAAGGAAATCTAATCAAAAATATTTGGGCGATCACCCAGCCACATGGTGTTGTAAACCTGCCCAGTTAACGAAACAAATACGACCTAGGCGGGTTACAAATATACAGTATAAGACTTAAAAAAGAAGCAACCATAAAAGAAAATATCAAAAGTTTAAAAACAAAATAACGATAAAGAAGGCAAACAAAATTAAAATAAGCAAATCCACGTAGGAAATTACAAACATGTTACGCTATGAATGCCCAAATACTAATCAAGGAATATGGAACTGAATGATTGTGAAATGCAGCCGTAATCAGACCCATATCCCTTACTATCATTCGAAATAACGGCACATTCTGATCTAACAGAATAATAAAAAATAAGACAATGGATCCAATTATTAAACCTAAGACTAGCAACAGACCACATAAACAATAAAATGGAAAGATAGCCTGCAAATTACACGGACGGTAGCAAAAATATCGAACAAGGCATCACATCCGCAGAGCTTCGTGATACCACATTTAAATTACGTTGAACAATACATGCTTGACTTCCACACTAACAGTTTCACATCAGACATTTAATAGCAATCGAGAAGGCCTCATTTCTTAACCTAACATTAGAGATAATTATAAGGATTACAGTCATCTTAACTGATTCACTAAGCTCCGTCCAAAGCAATCAACTCAGGTACTTCTAAAACAAGCCTGACCAAAATACATCTCATCAAACATAATAAAGCATACAATATCTAAATGCAAGTAATAAACATAGATTGGGTCCCTTCCCATATTGGAATACCGGGGTAACGGAAAGACGCTGATAGGGCTGCAGGCACAGCGCATTTAATAGGATACAATGAAGCAACATTACCAACAACATCATGAAATATATTCTCTACATCAAACAAAATGCTAAGGTCAAAGTGGCCAACAAGGAGGAATAATGAACACTTAGGCAAAAATTGTGGACTATTTTGCAAGCAATGTGCCCCACCATCCTACAAATATGTAATTGTGTAAGTTAAAGATAGGAGAGCAGACATAATTATATCAGACTAAGGCTAGGCAGAGAAGAAATGGCATAAAATCTAATCTAATACCACTCTGATAATAGTAGTGCAAGATAAAATGAATTGTTCATTGTGACGAGGACAAATTGAAGATCCTTGGCATTATTTCTTCAATTGCCCCGCCCATAGCACATCGCGAGAAGATCTAAAAAGCGGTCTTGCCTTAACAACAACATTAAACCTTCACATTATCATTTAGTATTCCCTCCTAAGGAATGTGAAGCCGAAAATGCATATAGCTTTATTAGAGTACATTAAAGGAAACAGGATACTGGGGTAAAATGTAAATACCGCTGCTCAAAAACACAGTATAGTTTTAATTCAAACTGTAACTAAAGACCAAGATAATAGTTGGTTAGTAATCTGAGGATGGCAGAGGGTATAAAGTCAACGAAGTGGGCCAATTAAGTGACAGGTTAACATTGGTACATGTAGGCTTTTGTCCAGATATAATTAAGTAATATCACGATAGGTTGTCATATGTTGTATTCGTAACGACTTACGGTGAATTACATGGGTGAACGGGCGTATGGGGAGCAGTACCCCACACTGATGACCATTACTAACAACATAATAAGATAAATATCAAATTATATCAAACATAATACAATCATAAAGTATATGCGGTGGTGTGGCGAAAATGCTGGCAATATATAACTTCAACGGGAGGAATGTCCGAATTACCCGGAGTTCCAATATATTTGGCGGTGGTTCTTCTCCCGAGGCAGGCCCAGAGTGCACCCTAACGAACATATTGACCAGCCCGAGTAATATCCTAGCATATACAAAATTGTATTGCACAATTATGCCTATAATCAGTAACAAACTATTAAACGTCCGGCCTCCAATGATGAGCACTGTTGAAGTTAACAGCATTGCGCCAATTACAGTTGACTGTGGATCAGGTCTAAAGTAGAGCAGTTACGAAATCTATAGCGTTATGAATGTCCGGGCGGGGGGCTTTGACTGGTACTAACCCAATGGGAATCTTTCAGGTTGGGGTATGCCAATGGGGACCCCGTGGGAAGAACGAACGATCCGGGTCTGCTCACACCGGACACTGTGCTCTATCTATTGAAATTATAAAGTAGTGACTGCTTTACATGCGGGGGCCGGGATTTTAGCGGGTGGGGGATAACATACATGCAAATCTCTGCACAAATCCTGTACCATATTTTTATTTGCATCTTTCTAAATTCTTACTCATTTTTTAATATAGACCATTAACAGTGGCCAACCCACAACACATTTATGACAGGGCAAACGACTCGTACATAGGGACGTAAACGACATGGACCAGTGACAACTTACAAATGACCCGATACTGACTGGGGGGGGACCCATTTGTCACTAACCATGCTTGTGGGAGGGGGGCCATCTCCCGTAATTTTCAGGAACAATGGAAACGCCGTGGATGCCCGAGGGGTCTTGAGGTGGTACGTATATATATGTGTATATATATATGTTATGTGTATGTATGTGTGTATGTATAGGTGTATATATATGTATATATATGTATTTATATGATGTTTAGAGTGCTGTGGGTGTGTGGGCGTGTGTGGTATAGATAATATATATATGTATGTGTGTGTGTGTGTGGATGTGTGTATGCATATATATATATGTATGGTGGTGTTATATGTGTGTATGTGATTTATGTGTGTGATCATTTGTATATGTGTATGTACGTCGGTGTGGCCTGCGTGCGAGCGTGTGTGTGCGTGCGTGCGTTTTTTGGCGTGCGTGCCGTGCGTGAGTGCGCGTGTGTGTGTGTGTGTGTGTGGCTTGATCGATTGATTGAATGGGGGCTGGGATATGTGATGTGGTGTGTGGTTGGCCCGGGGGTATGGATGGGTGGATTGTGGTCAATAATTCATGGAATTGGGCTAGTGATTGAGTGAATCAGGTGGGGTGATGGTAGTCAGCTGTGTTGAGAGTAGTTTGTGCAAAATCGCCTACTGTGAGGTTTTTTTTTTGGTTGAGCTTTATAAAGGGACTCCGGAGCCTACCGGGGGAAATGGAGGTTTCCTCCACTGGAAGTAATTGCTTTTTATGTCGAAATTGACAATCTGCATTACTCCAATATAGACAAAAATAAAACGATTTAATGTGTATTAGTCTATTTCGGCCAAAATCTGACGGTGTGGTAGGTGACTCAAAAACTAAACTAAACAAAATTAAAATAAATGCTAGTAAATAACAAAGACAAATATATATATAAAACCCAATTAACAACACAAAATCAGCAAACACGGTTATCATGATAGGTTAATATAGCATTCTGATACAGCACACTAACATAGGGTGAGGGTGACACGTCAAATACCATACCGTCAGAAATCACTTTCTTCTTCTCTTCTCTTCTCTTCTCGATGGTGATTAGGTAGGATTGGGACTAAATGTGACAATAAGTTAATTACGTAGAGCACACTTGCTAGACATTTAGTGACTCAGATAGTATACTCGCCACTTAATTTCATTTGACCAGTCCGTGTGCCACTCAAAACGCACAAATCACGTAAACTAGTATGGGTTCCCCTCAATCATCTATAATCGATACCCAGCCATACTATATCACACACATATAAGCTGATGGGTGCTATAGGAGGCCTCAAATATAGGTTACCATACCTGCATAGATTCTCCTATATTTGACGCACATTTTTGGAGCCTGAATTATAAATGCAACATTTATCAAAATTCGGAAATATAAACCAGACCGACGACCATCGGCCTGCCTCTTTACTGGGCTATATATCCCGGGTATGGAAGGTGTTCGAGCCAATTCCCACCCTTAAATATGAGCCGAATTGATACAGTAAATATATGTTTGCGTGTGAGCCATCGACTTACGGTGATTACATGGTGAACGGCGTATGGGGAGCAGTACCCCACACTGACTGACCATTACTAACAACATAATACGATAAATATCAAATCATATCAAACATAATACAATCATAAAGTATATGCGGGGTGTGGCGAAATGCTGGCAATATATAACTTTAACTAACGGGGAATGTCCGAATTACCCGAGTTCCAATATATTTGGCGGGTTCTTCTCCCGAGGCAGGCCCAGAGTGCACCCTAACGAACATATTGCCAGCCCGTAGTCATATCCTAGCATATACAAAATTGTATATACACAATTAAGCCTATAATAAGCTAACAACTATTAACGTCCGGCCTCCAATGATGAGCACTCATGAAGTTAACAGCATTGCGCATTACAGTCTGCTCGTGATCAGGTTTAAAGTAGAGCAGTTACGAAATCTATAGCGTTATGAAATGTCCGGGCGGGTGGGCTTGACTGGTACTAACCCAAGGGAGCTTTCAGGTAGGGAATGCCCAATCGGGGACCCCGCTGGGAAACGAACGATACGGTCTGCTCACCACCGGACACATAGTGCTCTATCTATTAAATTATAAAGTAGTGACTGCTTACATGCGCGGGCCGGTATTTTAGCGGGTGGGGATAACCATACATGCAAATCTGCACAAATCATTTACCATATTTGTATTTGCATCTTCCTAAATCTACTTTTAATAATAAAGACCAATAACAGTGGCCAACCACTGACAATATTGACAGGGCAACACGACCCGTAGACGTAAACGACATGACCAGAGACAACTTACAAATGACCCCCGATACTGACTGGGGGGACCCATTTTGTCACTAACCATGCATGTCCATTTCCCGTCACTTTACAGAACAATGGAACGCCGTGATGCCGAGGGGTCTTTGAGGTGGTACGTATATATATGTGTATGTGTGTATGTATGTGTATGTATGTGTGTATGTATATGTGTATATATATGTATATATATGTATGTATATGCGTGTGTGTGTGTGTGTGTGGGTGGGTGTGTATGTATATATATATATGTGTGTGTGTGTGTGGATGTGTGTATGCATATATATATATGTATGTGTGTATATGTGTGTATGGGTATATATGTGTGTATATATGTATATTATATGTACGTCTAGTGTGTGCCTGCGTGCGTGAGTGTGTGTGCGGTCGTGCGTGCGGTGCGTGCGTTGTGTGCCGTGCGTGCTGTGCGTGCGTTCGTGCTGCGTGCGTGTGTGTGTGTGTGTGTGATTGATTGATTGATTGAATGGGGGCTGGGCTAAGTGATGTGGTGTGTGGTTGGCGGGTGTATGGATGGGTTGGTGTGGTCCACTAATTCAATGGAATTGGGCTAAGTGATTGAGTGAGTCAGTGGGGTGAGGTAGTCAGCTGGTTGAGAGTAGTTGTGCAAAATCGCCTCCTTTTGAGGTTTTTTTTTGGAGCTTTACTACAGGGACTCCGGAGCTACCGGGGAAAACTGGAGGTTTCCTCCACCAGGAGTAATTGCTTTTTATGTCGAAATTGACAATCTGCATTACTCCAATATAGACAAAAATAAAACGATTTAATGTGTATTAGTCTATTTCGGCCAAAATCTGACGGTGTGGTAGGTGACTCAAAACTAAACTAAAGTTAAAATAAATGCTAGTAAATAACAAAAACAAATATATATATAAAACCCAATTAACCAACACAAAATCAGCAACCACGGTTATCATGATAGGTTAATATAGCATTCTGATACAGCACACTAACATAGGGTGAGGGTTACACGTCAAATACCATACCGTCAGAAATCACTTTCTTCTTCTCTTCTCTTCTCTTCTCGATGGTGATTAGGTAGGATTGGGACTAAATGTGACAATAAGTTAATTACGTAGAGCACACTTGCTAGACATTAGTGACTCAGATAGTACACTCGCCACTTAATTTCATTTGACCAGTCCGTATGCCACTCAAAACGCACAAATCACGTAAACTAGTATGGGTTCCCCTCAATCATCTATAATCGATACCCAGCCATACTATATCACACACATATAAGCTGATGGGTGCTATAGGAGGCCTCAAATTATAGGTTACCATACCTGCATAGATTCTCCTATATTTGACGCACATTTTTGGAGCCTGAATTATAAATGCAGCATTTATCAAAATTCGGAAATATAAACCAGACCGACGACCATCGGCCTGCTTCTTTACTGGGCTATATATCCCGGGTATGGAAGGTGTTCGAGCCAATTCCCATCCTTAAATATGAGCCGAATGAATTGATACAGTCTTGATACAGTCTATAACAAAATCTGTTCGTATATGTAACCATCTCGTTATTGAAAAGTGTACCGGATTATTATTATTATATATTAGTGTTGTGTTCTGTTGTGTTGTGTTGTAAAATGGCTGTAGTGATTTGACATAGTCAGACTAAGTACTTGTCGGAATACCTTCCAGGCGATTACCAAGTGTTTTCATTTCCTGGATATAGTGTGAACCAGTTTCTTCACGAAGAAGTACTTTTTGAAGTTGTTCCCTTTTTCTCAGTGAGTTATAAAATAGTTGATAACATATTTGTGTTTTATATATGTATTATTGAACGTGAACTTAACATTACACTATAAAATATACTGCTTATCTGGAGCTCGAAAGTATTTACCTAGCTTACATGGAGCTTAACTAACTGTATACACAGTACGTGTGGAAATACACTGATCAGTGACAATTAGTAGACCATATCACAGATATACGGTACACTCTAGTGTTTTCACACCAGTATCACGACTAACTGAACAATACGTTTAAGTTAATAAGTCATATATGTCTGCAATAAGGTGTCTGCAATATCGGGTTCCGCTATATAAACCATATGTCTGCATTATCGCAGTTGCGAATAACGCAGACACTATACGTTATATAGTATAACTAGTTTTTGTTATATAACGTATAGTGTCTGCAATAATGCGTCTGCAGTATCGGGTTTCGCTATATAAATCATACGTCTGCATTATCGCAGTTGCGAATAACGCAGACACTATACGTTATATAATAAAACTATTTTTTGCTATATAACGTATAGTGTCTGCAATAATGCGTCTGCAATATCGGGTTTCGCTATATAAACCATATGTCTGCATGATCGCAGTTGTAAATAACGCAGACACTATACGTTATATAGTAGAACGATTTATAGCTATATAACGTATAGTGTCTGCAATAATGCGTCTGCAGTATCGTGTTTCGCTATATAAATCATATGTCTGCATTATCGCAGTTGAGGAAAACGCAGACACTATACGTTATATAGTAGAACTAGTTTTTGCTATATAACGTATAGTGTCTGCAATAAGGTCTGCAGTATGGGTTTGCAATAGGTCTGCGATGGGTTTTGCTATAAATCATATGTCTGCATTATCGCAGCTGCGAATAACGCAGACACTATACGTTATATAGTAGAACTCGTTTTTGCTATATAACGTATAGTATCTGCAATAATGCGTCTGCAATATCGGGTTTCGCTATATAAACCATATGTCTGCATTATCGCAGTTGGGAATAACGCAGACACTATACGTTATATAGTAGAACTCGTTTTTGCTATATAACGTATAGTGTCCGCAATAAGGTCTGCAATATCGGGTTTCGCTATATAAACCATATGTCTGTATTATCGTAGTTGCGAATAACGCAGACACTATACGTTATATAGTAGAACTAGTTTTTGCTATATAACGTATAGTGTCTGCAATAATGCGTCTGCAATATCGGGTTTCGCTATATAAACCATATGTCTGCATTATCGCAGTTGCGAATAACGCAGACACTATACGTTATATAGTAGAACTAGTTTTTGCTATGTAACGTATAGTGTTTTAATGAAATTTCATTCGAATTGTATCCAAACGATGCAATTCCAATGAAATTCCGTTACATATTTTCATAGTCTTCTGCTGCAAATATTTGATGTATTTTTTTATCGTTTATTTCACTCAGCATGTAAATAGTTAAGCATGTATCCATGTATCCATGTATTTTGTTAAATATGCCATATGTTATATGTTGTTAATGATGTATGGTATGGTACAACTACACAAATAAAAGTGATCAGACTGTCTTTGTGTGCTGTTATGATTTGTTCAAACCCAAATGAACATTACCATTGTATACTGGTTGTAAGGTCACTTTTCACCAATCTTGGATGATTATGTGCATATACTCTTGCTTTTTTAATTTGCTATATTGACTTGAGTCATAATGTCCCCTATATCATCCAATTACCATATAATCTACAATTATACATGCTGTAAGGTCCTTTTACACATGTTATATGTAATTGACAATCCTCGTTCACAAATTTAAATTCTCAGCATGAATGAATGATATGAGTCATATAAGGCCCCTTTTATCAGCCAATTAACATCAATTAACATCAATTTACACTTGTACATCCTATAAGGTCCTTTTTTTTTTAAATATCAATCATTATATATTGTAAGGTCCTTTTTTCTTTTACTTCAAATAGCACATTAAATGGATATTTGTTTCTATATAAGTATGTTGTCTGCAATATCCCAAATCACTATATAAGCCTTTTGTCTGCGTTTTCCGAAATCACTATATAAGCCTTTTGTCTGCGTTTTCCCGATAATCCCTATACGCTGTATAGTGTCTGCAATAGCGTCTGCGTTTTAGGGAGACCCCTAGTATTCTACCACAAAACGATTTTACGACATCAGCTTCTACCACTAAGGCTATAGGAAACAGACAACCAATTGATTTCACATAGACCCACATTCACACAAACATGACAATCGCAAACTACCTGCGACAAAATCAATTTTGTTACTTCCATTCCTGGAGTCAGTGACCTAAGCCGGTTCTAGATCCATGCCAAACACGGGGTCATGCGGGTTGATTTCCATGAGTTATTTCCCCTTTTTTGACGGAACCGTCTACTTTCACTTTCGAAATCTCTATCTCACCCCCACATCAAGTCGCACACAGAAAAAAATTAACCTGCATGTGTAGAGCATGCAAATAATATAATACAATGTTTGGCACAGACATACCTTTCCTGCAGCATCTATTTTATTTATCTATCTGTCATAATAATAACAATCAATGCCGTTGTCCTGAGAATTTACTCCTTGTTGCTAAGCTGTACCAGGACTGGTTTACCGTCTATATTATTCATAAGTTGACTGTGTCCTTTACATGATTAACCTGTATATCGTCGGCCACGTTCCAAAATACCATTCTTGAGCCAGCATACAGTTGGTGCTGCGTTTTTGCGTTCTCTGCAACATAACACTTAGAAACCCAACCGTTGGGTTTGGGTTGTGTTTCTAGGGTGAAACAAAAACACAGAATCAACAGTATAAAAGCGCGTAACCGTTCTTCGAAGAAAGCGTGAAACATTTACGGATACGCGACGCTTAACAGTTGGTACACATGGAAACCCGGAACAATTTCACAAAACCAACTGTATCTGCACTGCCATTATTAGGGTTTCACTGTGGCCAATATACAGTCAAAGACATGCCATTCAACTGAAACACGGGATTATAATTATTGTTCTATGATTGCTAATTGATACAACCAACATGGAAGTTAAACTGGGATGAGAGGAAAGTGTATGTTATATCCCTGGTAACGCTTGGTCCTGTGGGAAAAAGAACAAGGGACGAAAGTAGACGAAGTACGACATATAGGTACTGACTGAAGAAGGATGACACACTTCACATTGTATGTAAAAACATGTTCGATCCTGTCGATATTGGGAATAGGAGAAAGGACAGTGTATGAGTGTCTTAAAGGCACGGAACATGGTATGCCAGAGAAGCATCAACGTAAACCCTCTGAGAAGAAGCGCAACGCAAGGGCAAAATGCTTAGCAATATCTGGAGTCCCTCCCTAAACTACCATCACACTACTGTAGATCTTCTAGTAGCAAACTTTACCTGGAACCAGTATTTGCTTCTTTCAATGATCTCTACACTGAATACAAAAGATACTGTACCGAGAATGGTCAGCCGGTTCTTAGTTACACCGTATTCAGAAGTATATTTCATGACATGAACTTGAGTCTGTTCAGTCCTAAAAAGGATCAGTGTGATGTTTGTTGCGGCTATGAGACTGGAAACGTAACTGTTGAGGACTACAACAAACATATAGAAAGGAAAGATTCCGCTAGGCCAGAGAAGACAATTAAGGACAAGGACCTGTGTGAGAATGATGATAGCGGTAGGTGTGTAGTAATAACTATGGACGTCCAATCAGTACTTCTGAGTCCACGGTTACAGGCTAGTGCAATGTACTATAAAACAAAGCTAGCGTGTCACAACTTCACAATTTATGATATGAAATCCAAACATGTCACATGCTATTTCTGGCACGAAGGCGAAGCTAGGTGACCTGACAGCAAATTCATTTTCTTCGTGCATGATTGATTACCTTGAAACATTATCCGAAGATGAAAGCTTAATGGAAATAGTAATTAATATCCAGTGATGGATGCTGCTATCAGAACAGGAATGTTTGCTTAGCAAATACATTACTCAAATTTGCCGTTGACAAGCGAATAACAATCACACAAAAGTTTTTGGAAAAAGGACATACCCAAATGGAGGTCGATAGCGTACATAGCACAATTGAAAGGAAACTGAAGAAAAAACCGATATACGTGCCGTACAACTATGTTGAATCATATCCCAAGCTAGGCCTAGTCAACCATATAAAGTTAAATACATAACACACTGAATTAACTTTCGGAAAGTACAACAGAATCTCTACACCTATTACTCGTCAATACGTCCTGGAGTCCGCGTAGGTGATCCCGTGGTTACAGACATACGCGTACTCAACTACAATCCAGATGGAGAAATAAAGTACTCGTGTCGCCACGGTGCACGATGACCTCCAGGAGTTTCCAAGGAAGCCAAGGAAACAATCCGTATCACCCAGTCAAACCGTCAAAAAGGTACATGAT
This sequence comes from Conchocele bisecta, assembly GCA_029237695.1. Classification (NCBI taxonomy): domain Eukaryota; kingdom Metazoa; phylum Mollusca; class Bivalvia; order Lucinida; family Thyasiridae; genus Conchocele; species Conchocele bisecta. The sequence goes on along the minus strand of CM055265.1, from coordinate 162,160,619 downwards.
AAACCTCTCGGCATCAAGAGTACAAAGTATCAACACCTCCAACAATTGAAGTCAGTAGTTCCCAAAGATTTTCACGCATTCTATGATTCTCTGACGCAAAATTGAGTATCGTGTATAGACGTGTAAATGTCAGCAAAGGAGTACTTCTAGTACGAGTGTTTATTCACATGTATTTAATAAATGACCATATTGTGAAGAGCATGACCAGTACCAGTTTGCAATATAAATACTTTGGGAATTGGTTGATTTTGGT